>VYZT01022331.1:0-26651 GCA_013400735.1 Pomatostomus ruficeps
GTTTTTGGCCCCTCATGACAAGAAATTCATTGAGGGCCTGGAGTGTCCAGAGAGGGGAACGGAGCTGGGGAAGGGTCTGGAGCACAAGGCTGATGAGAAGGAGGTGAGGGAGCTGAGGGGGCTCAGCCTGGAGAAATGGAGGCTCAGAGGGGACCTTATTGATCTCTGCCCTTGACAGGAAGGTAGAGCCGGGTGGGGTTCATTTTTTCTCCCATGTTGAAAGTTAAAGGATGAGAGGAAATGACCTTAATCTGCACCAGAGGAGGTTCAGATTATATAGTAGAATAAAAATCCATTGGAAATATATCTGGGCACTGGATGAAGTCAGCCAGGGTGGTGGAAATCCCACCACAGTCCCTGGAAGTTTCCAAGAGGCATCCGGATGTAGCCCTCGGGGATACGGTTTAGGGGTGATTATGGTGGTGCTGGTTTGATAGCTGCACTGAATGGTCTTTATGGTGTCCTCCAACTCCGGTGATTCTGGGATTCACTGTAACGCCCAGAGGGTGTGAAGGCTCAATGGGAAGATAATTTCCTCTCGTGGTTGTTTGTGGGTCCATCTGGTGACACAAAGAAGCTCAACTTGGTTTGGTTTTTTGAAATAGCTGGGGGTAAAAAATAGGGATATTGAGAACAGCTACATCTTATATTCATGCAGATGTCAAAGTGGGTCAAAGGAAACACATTCTACCTTGGCTCTTTCCTCTCCATTGTCTTCAAAAGATTTTGAGGCTCAAGGTTATACTTAGTCTACAAAGTGCAGAGCCCTGTCACTGCTGAAGTTTATGTGGCTTCAAAAGCTTCAGCCAACGGGATGACCTACATATCCCTCCAAACAGGGCTATTGCAAGGCAGCTGCATGGTTTGCCTCTCCACCTGGCTGAAGAAAATACGTTCCCTCTGTTAGAGAGTGACTGCAAAATTTGGATATTCTAGCCAGGAGTAAAGAAATCATCCTATTGCACCCCTGGTGCTTTGTAAGCACTTCTCTCAAAGAAAGAAAAAATAACCTTTTATTAGCATTAAAAATGTGATTTTTGTAATGTTACAGCCCAAGTGAAGCTAATGAAGGTGCCCAGATGGCACTTGGAAAAGTCAGATTGATCCCACTTAACTTATTTATGCTAAAATTATCCAGAACCCGATGTTCTGGTTGAAATGACAGCAAGTTGGAGTATTGGAAAACTACTTTTTTATAATCTGGTGCAGGTCTTGCTGTCTCAATCAGCTGCAAACAAAACTGAAAAGCTACCCAGCATATTATTAATCAGATGAACTTTAATAGAGTTATGACTTTAAAATACAGAGAGCTTGTAAAGACATTTTTATAGGGAACTGAGATGTGGGTTTGTGTTACAGTCTCGGAGATTAAATCTTCCCTTTATCTGCGTAAGAGAAAGAGTAAAGATGGACTTCTGTAATTATTCCTCTGAAAATATATTTTAGGCAGGAAAGAGATAGCAAATTATCTTTCACTGTGTCTGCTGCCTCCCAGCTCAGAGTGTTGGCTTTGGTCAGACACTCAGACCTGAACTGAGACCACAAACCCCATTTTTATTCCCTAACAAATGCTTACACAAGTGAATTTTTTAATAAGGTGTTTAGAACTGGAAGGGACAAGCCAAGCCCAGTCCTTCTATCCCTGTGGGCACCACATCATCTGTGCTGATGCTTCTGAGCCCATTGGGAGTTCCCAAATGTAAAACATCTGCACCCCCAGCCCCTGACAGGGCACTGAAACTGTTTTGAATAAACCTGGGTGAGGCTGTGCTGCGCTCTCAGCCGGAGGAGAGCCCGGGGGTCTGGCTGTGCCTCATGGAAAGCGACCCTCTCGCTCAAAGGCAAGCTCCCCACCCGAGGGGACAGCCTCCCAGCTGCAGATGTAGAAAGGCAAACGTGGAGGGAAAGAGTGAAGGAAGGGCTCCTCGTGTGGGTTCCACGGACAACTTATTGCTGAGAAGGGTTCAGGACGAAGAGCAGAGAACAAACATGGTTCAGGATTTTATACTTGGGGGAAAAAGGGGGCGGGAAAAAGGGGCTACAGGCAATGGGGGAAGGAAAAAAGGGATGATTTCACAGGGAAACAACCAATAGGGAGCACCTGAAGGAGGGACAACAGGGGGTAACCAATGGGGTGTCACAGAACATAGAACTTTCCAGATTTAATACATATTTAACTAAGGGGATACATATTCATGGTCTTATGCATAAAACAGGGAGGGGAAAACCTATCAACTTGAGAAATGCAAACAAGGGAAACAAAGGCTTCTGGGCTTTTGCAATAAACCTCAGGGAGTGCTGTTAGATTTGGGTGTTAGACCATTGGGCATCTGGTGTTGTCCAGCTTTCTGAAGCAGTGGTGGTCTCAGCCACACACATTGCACCACCTGGGTAAGATGCAGCTGCTCCTGCTAGGGCTGTGTTTCAGAAAACAGATTGTTTTTCATTTACTGTATCTGCCCAAAAGCATCAGCTAAGCTGATGATTTAGGCTCCCTTTGTAACTGCTGGACTGGCAGATTCAGCACCAGAAGGTGCTTCATCCCATTCTAAGGCAGAGCTGTGACGTGTCTAATAAATATAAAGGAAGTTTAGGCATTTGGCTCAGATTAAGCATTCAGCTTTTAGATAGTTAAGTTAGGTGAAGGCAAATTCAGCCTCACTGTGAGCCTGCAAAATTGCTGACAACCAAGATTAGGCACGTCAAACTCAAGATACGCAACTTTAGCAAAGAAGATCTTATTTTTGAACTTTTCCTGCAGAAAAATAAATACAAGATACAGTCCTTTGTGGGGGAAGATGGAAGGGGCAAAGCAATATGTGAGAGCTCTTTTCCATGGGCAAATAAAACCCAGTGTCAAAGGTAAAACAAACCATTTATATTTCTGTCAGCTTCCCCGGTTTATTGTGTGCAAAAGCTTTTGGAAGTCAACAGAAAGGTCAACCTGCAGGGTGGAAATTTTATTAAAAATATTTAGACTGGCTTTTGTTTCCAAATATAAATGGAAACCAGTTAGATAATCAAACTGAAAGTAGGCAAAGGAATGGCATTAACACTCCCAGAATGGAATAGTCATTGCTAAGGAGGGGTTTTGTCCAGTTACTTGCCTTTGGTGGTGGTGGCAGGGGGAAATCAATTATGTTTCACCTTTTAACTGCCTTTTAAAGCCTTGCAAAATTGATTTCATACAGCATCAAAGATCCAGCAATAAAACAAGGAAAAAGTGGGTAATAGAGAAAGGATGATGGAAATGACCTGTAAGTGCTGGTCTGCAAAAAAAACCCCAAAACCCCACAAAAAACCAGGCTGCCTTTCTACCTGGGAAAATGGGTTAAATTGGTACTGCTCATTGCAGACATGAGTGCAGAACAAAGTTATTGTAGCAAAGCCTTGTATCCATGGGGTAAGTGATTGGATTCCTTCAGCACAGTCCCACTGTGGGAGCCTTGGCATTTGAGTTTGCAACAAAAGTAATGAACATCCTCAGCTCGTGACCACACAAATCCAGTAATGAACATCCTCAGCTGGTGACCACACAAATCCAAGTCACAGCAGCCAGGCCATCACAAGGTTGTGACAGAATCACTGAATCACAGAATGGTTTGGGTGGGAAGGGAAATGAAAGCTCATCCAGTTCCAACCACCTGCCATGAGCAGGGACACCTTCCACTAGACCAGGCTGCTCAAAACTCCACCCAACCTGGCCTTGAACACTTCCAGGGATGGAACAACATCAACAACTTCTCTCGGCAACCTGTTCCAGGGCCTCACCACCCTCAGAGAAATAATTTATTCTCAGTATCTAATCTAAACCTACTCTTTTTCTGATTAAAGACATGATACATGTACATTGGTGGTGTACTTTGGGTTAATCCTCTGGGTACCCATCTTGTCTTCTGTATTTTGTGCACAGATAAAGGCAACCAAAATCAGTAGAATTCAGAATCAGGCAGGTTCCTCTCATCCAGCTGTGAGGCTGCTGTGGCTCTGTGACCCCAGGTCCAGCAGCAGCAAAGCTGAGCAGGTATCCCCACAAAGTGCGCACACAAATACACACACACAGCCACCGAGATGAACACAGAGAGCACCCCACAAACACACAGCTCTCCCACAAACACGAACAGCACAGACACCACATTCCCTTCCTCCTCCCCAGCTAACTGGGATTGAAGCTGCCGCAGGAATACTCACAGTAGGGGTTTTTCCAGTAGCTGGACTAGGACAGTTTTTGCAGCAGCTGGTCCCGAGGCCCCAGTCCTTGACTGAGGCTTTACCAGGACTCCCAGACCCCCGTGGTCCCAGTTTGACCTCCCATCCTGCTCACAGCCAGCCTGGCTGGCAGCACCTCACATTTATGTGCTGGCTCACAATGGTGAGTTCCCTAGCACAGGAGAAAGCATCAGGATTTGGGAATAAGACAGGATGGATTGTGGTGAACGGCTCAGCCAGACAAACATCCTGACCAGCAGAGAGTTTGCTCATAACCCTTTTCCCTCACTTTTCCCACTCTTTTTCTTCCTGGTCCATCTCGATCCCTCCTGTCTGCTGCCTTTGCTACTGCTAAACATTCAGTCTTTGCACATTCCCACATTCTTTCTGCTTCTGCATCCCATAGTAAGCCCTGACCCTTTTCAGGCAATAACCCCTCCAGTTTTCAGGTCATTCCTGAGAAAATGGTTTCTTGGCTGACTCATCCACCTGGAGAGGATTCGCTGATCAGGTTGCAGGGACTCAGACTCATCCCTGGGTCTCTGAGTTCAGAAGGAATGGCCCCTAATCACATAACTCACCAAAGAGCACATGACATTTCTTTCAGACCTCTTTCCGTGCTTTATTTATTCTTTTCACTTGCCCTTTGTTTTGTCCTTCACTCCCTGCCTGGTCTGCCAGATAATAACCAAATATCAGCACTTTCTGAGGCAGGGAGAAAGTTTCCACACTGGTCAGCCGATAGAGGGAACTTTCCCCTGTGTCATGGATCATTGCGACATCCAGTTTTGTCTCTTCAGCCCATGAAGTGATGCTGTTAACCCATAATTCCATATTTTCTTGTGGCTTGGGAACCAAGGGAAATGTGTTTGGACTATTGGAAGCATTCCCTACAAGAGTAACTCATTTAGCTGAAGACACATCCGAGTGAGATTGGAAAGCTGGAGAGGAGTTTGTGAAATGTCACCGGGTGGTTTGTGTGGATCAGTGAGATTGCCTTGGTCCCTAAACTCTGCCCTTATGAACTGCCAGCATATCAGCAAGGCAGCTTCACCAGGCAAGACCCCAATTGCACTCCCAACTTTTCCTAAAGAACAAGAAGGGTAAGGAAAATGTCAATCTCTACTTTGTTGTGATTTGGAGCCTGGTCTGGCCTTCAGACTGGGGTAATCCGTTCCACTCTATTAAAGAAAAGGGAAAATCCATTCCATCTCCACTAATACCTTCCATCCCTTTAAAAAAAAAAAGGTAGAAACTGGTTAAACAGGAGGATTTTTATCTCTGTCTGAAATCAAGTTCTTAGACAAGTTTGTTATTTTGGCCTGAGGTAGCACACTGAAAGGTGGGATCTGTTCTATTTCACACTCCTTTTTTCATCCTTCCCAGTGTTTATGGAAATCCTTTAATTATAACATCATGTAGTTAATGGCTGGAAAGAATACTGGTACCAGTAGCACTTTAAATCATGACAGCTCTGCTTAAACAAATTATTATCTTCCATTCTTCAGAATACATGCGATGCCTGATGAAAGGTCAAAGACAAACCTTTTAAACCAAAATAGAAAATAGGTTTAAAGACAGTGCAACCCTATTCCTTTCTTATTACCTTTGACTTGCTTTATAGGGGGCATGAAGGATGCAGGTCAGCTCTGCAATCTGAAAGAGTCTCATCATGTCAGATTGCCTTTCAAACCCTCTCATTTGTGTAGAGTTATTTAATTTAGCTAAGAAATCCTGTAAAATTTCTGCAAGCCATAAGATTGTTCCACATGCAAAGAGGGTCTGTGCCATCCTTTGCTTCCAATCCTTCATTCCTTCTTGTCCTGTCCAGGAATAACTGACCCTTCCCATGGGTTTCTCCTTAATGCTCACCCTAAATAGTAATAAATGTGATTACCTTCAGTGTTTAGGAACTTCACTGCTGCTGCTGCTGATGGACTTTGCCTCTTGTCCTTATAAGAACTTAGCTTGAAAACATCCCTCTCTTCTTTTCTCATACCATTACAAGTTGCATTCTTTACAAAACAGTTAGGATTCTCAGGGGCAATTAAAATACAAATGCTGAATATTTCCATGCATCCACTTTTATTTTCCTGGAGACAGTAAAACACAGCTAGAGCCCAAAGGCTAAAGAGAATTCATTACTGTGCATGTTGTTATCCTCTAATGTCACCATAAATTAGTTGGAAGGCTCTCCTCTCAAAATAAGGATCAGAAGGATCCTTTGAGGTTAAAATTTTGCTACAGCAGGAGGATGTCCTGACAGCATCCTCATTTCAGAGACACTGCAGGCTTGGAAATACTCATACCTTGAAGGGCCCCATTTTGAGTCATGCACATTTCCTTAGGCAGTGGTGAAAATAAAGAAATCAGTAATATTGAAAATGTCCTTTCTCAGCCTCTTTCTAAATCTGTTCCTACTGATGAGAATCTGGGGAGCTCACCTTCTTCCTTCTATGCCAAATACTCATCTATTATAATGCCTTATGCCAATTTAATAATTACATTAATGAAACATTATAAACCACATTCTTATTGCACATTTCCTGAGAACTGATGCCATTTTCTGTTTCCCATCCCTTGCACTGTCTCTTTCACTCAGTGTTATTTAACATTTCGGTTATGTTCAGACACCCACATCCACCCAAGGAATTGAAGTTTCATAACAACAGCAAATCCTTTCTCACAAAGGCAAATAATCTGAGGGGGCATAGGTCAGAAAAAAGGACATTCTGAGCATTTCCAAGAGCCAGGGGCTGTGGAAAACTCCCAACTAGCCTGGTGCAGCTTGAAGCCTGCAAAGGTGCCCACCTGAGCTCCAGCCACTGCTCCAGGAAGGAGCGGCTCCCTGGAGGATCCACTGCCGTGTTTACAGCCCTGTGGAGACATCCTGGACAGCCCGGAATACTCCAGATGCAGTTAGGAAGGGGATTTCCTCCTCTGGTGAGGTGAATTTGTGCTTTAATATCTCCAAATGTAGGTGTATAGGTGAAGTTATCTCCATCTGGGTGAAATCTGGTCAGTACAGTCAATACAACATAAAAAATAATTCAACTACAAACCTCTAGGTATTTATTTGATGATAAATACAACTTTCTTTACTGCTTATTTACTATTTTTTCTATTTTTTTTCTTTCTCTGTGCTTTTCCCTTTTTTTTTTTTTCCCCCAAGTCATTAATGTCCTGATTTAAGTCTGGGTCTAAAATACGGAAAAGTTTAAGCCAATCATTACAGTTGCACCACTTGGGTAATTATGACACCCAAAAATATGCTAATTTTTCAGGTGTTTTTCAGGTGTTATTGGCAATCTATCCACTGGATGTGTGAAGGTCATATTGAGGACTTTCAAAGGACCGATGATTTGGTTTGCTTCTGATTTTTTTTTTTTTTTTAAGATATAACATAAAGCAATTTAGAGAGATCTGATTTTCAGGAAGGGTGTGAAATCCATCCATCTCTTCAATTTTGATACCAGCATTATTATCTTGCTGGGATCTTCGATGGGCCCAGCATATCAAAAAGGCACTGGAAGAGTTTCTCTTGCTTCCCATCAGCTCAGGGAATATTGGCATTCACTTATTCTGAGGAGGGTTTCTGTTCTGAATTAAGATCTTTTGCCTAGAATTTCAGATAATATCTCCAACTGAAGATAATTTTTTATCCTAGAAAATGCCTTTGGGATTACAGTTTCAGATCAGGAACTAATATCGAGGATAATGCAGTGAAAAAACAAAGACGAGTTTTCTGCAGCTGTATCGATCACACAGACAAGTAACTTCCTCCAGGCTTCCACATTCAGGAATCAGAGAGGATTTTTTAGTTACATAAGGTTATGTTACATTTTTTGCTGTTGTTGCTATTGGTGGTGGTTTTTTTCCCTCTAAATTTGTGAGAAATGCAATATACTGTGATCAACTCCTAGAGCAGTAATTTATTTATTTATTCTGAAGTACGAATAGGGTAGGTGCTCCCAGGTGCTTCTAGAAATAAATGAGAGCGTTCCATGACATCGGACATCTCACCTATCTGTACAAAAAATAACAGGGGAGAACACTTTTCATTCCAAAGGTAAAAACCAGGCAGAATTCTGTCATGGTTATTCTGCTTTTCACTACACCTGTGCTCTAATTAGGTGATTTTATTATCATGAGATTCATCCTAGTTAATGTTTTGATGATGCCTTCTGGTTACTCAAGTGGTTTAAGGAAAATGAATCTATCAATATTTTCTGATAAGGGAATTCCCAAAGCAATTAGTTTCATATTGTGCTCAATCTTTTCTTCTAAAATGGAAGTTTAGCCAATTATTTTTGTGCTCTGCATTTTTGCTGTTGAAATGAAAATCTTCTTCTTCTTCTCCTTCTCTTTCTTCTTCTTCTTCTTCTTCTCCTTCTCTTTCTTCTTCTTCTCCTTCTTCTTCTTCTCCTTCTTCTTCTTCTTCTTCTTCTTCTTCTTCTTCTTCTTCTTCTTCTTCTTCTTCTTCTTCTTCTCCTTTTTCTTCTTCTTCTCCTTCTTCTCCTTCTCCTTCTTCTTCTTCTCCTTCTTCTTCTTCCTTCTCCTTCCTATATTATTATTATTATTCTTATTGCTGTTGATATAATGTGAGGTCTCATTGCTATCACTTTATTGTCATTTATAAATCCTTTAGTCCCCCAAATCCATGTCCAGACACCAGAAATACAACTTTCAAGGTGTCTGGCTGCTGCTGATCTTGCTATTAATGCCCAAAGTTTGAATTTTTCCATGATATTAGAAATAAATTATCACAAGCCATCCCATCTATTTTACCTACAACACCCTGGTATTTGAAGAAACATGGATATCTCGGGCAGAAACGCGGGATACAACATGGTTCATATGCCTGGTAAGGAAAACATGGAGTTTCTGTCTTTTTCCAGAATTCTCTGCTCTGTAGATTATTTCAACTCAGCATCTGCTGGACATCTGAATCTATTATTGCCATATACACAAAATAAATCCACAGAATAAGTTGTTAAAAAGGCAAAATTACTCGTAAATTAAAAAAGAGGTTTTTTCTTGCTTAAATACAACTGCATATTTCTGAGCTACAAACCCAGATTTACACTCTTTTCCCAGAATCAAAGGAATCAACAGAAAGAACCCGACATTTCTGGGATGTGATATATCTGACATCTAAAATAGATCAGATGTGCCACGTCTGTTCCTATCCGCTGGCTCCATAAAAGGAACGGAGCTGACTGCTCAGGCTCCTGCACTGCAGAATTTATTTCAACTAATTTTAGCAGTGTAATCCGTTTGGAGATGCAGTGAATTAGGGGTCTACGGTGCCATCTCACAGTGAAGTTGGGTGTGTAGGGTAAGGGAAAATCTTACATAAGAACGGCAGATTGGGAAAAGACAAAAGACTTTCTGCATGTTCCCATTTTTAGCTTTGCAGCAGAAGCAGCAAACTCCGGGCTAAAGAATAAATTGCTGTGACAACTTAATTCTGTTAATCAATTAGACAATTCAAGAGAAAAAAAGGTGATTACTGAAAGCTGACAATGAGTTGCCTGCAGAGGAAGACATAAAAGCAAACAAACAATCCCGCCTGCCAATTCAGCCTGCGGGGAGCACTCACATTCTCCTCTGACCCCAAATCTAAGTAGCAGTTGAACTCGGAGCACAGCAGCCGGTCCCATCCACCGGCTGTTTGCCATTCCACGCAGGGTTTCACTGGCCAGCCTTCTGCCTCCAGCCTGAAAGATGTGAGGATGTGCTTCCAGCAGCCGCTCATCAATTTTTCTACTCTGCTGCAGGGATGCACAACAGGCTGGAGTGTGTGATTTTTTTATTTTATTTATTCCATACCTACCCAAAATAGAGAGGATGAATGAGCTTTGTTCCGCATCCAGCCTGCCAGAAAACCAACCTGGCCCAGCGTTCTGAGGAGGAGAGAGGGTTACGGAATAACACATTTTGGCTGTTGTTTGGCAGATAATAGAAGCCATCGCGGCGAGAGGAAATTCCGAGTGGCACTTTGCTGACAGCTCGTCCCTGGCAAGCTGTCAGGTGCAGGCTGCGAGGAGCTTCCCCAGAGCAGGAGCAGAGCCCAGCACAGCTCGAGGAGCTGTTCCGAGCCAAAGCCTGACCTGCGGGGCAGGCTCCCATCGACCAGCCTGATGTGTGCTAATTGTGTACCAAAAGGATTAAATTAGCAAGGCAATCGTCTGCCATTTGCTTTTTCTCTTTCTCTCTCTCTCTGTTTCCTAATTTGCTCGAATCATGCACTCGAGAGGAATTTTTAGACTAGGAAGCTTGTTAGCTAAAATATACTTCTCCATTCACTTGATTTCATCTGCCAAAAGCCTCAAGCAAAAGTGCAAGTAAGGACAGATAAAAGGGTAGTAATTAGAGCATATCGTGATTAATTTTTTTAAAAAATCATTTATGTGATAACGACTGTGTTTTCGTTGCCATTTATCTTGCATTATGGAAATTAGTAAGGAATGATTCCATAACTTCTGACCTCAGGTGTATGAAGACTGCAGATCCCTCTCCTTGGTTCATTTCTCCTTGTGATGTTAATGAAATATTTTTACTGCCGACTGTTCTTTCAACTGTTGAAGAACAGAGCTCCAGCAGGGAGACAAGATTTCCTGTGGATTTGGGAAAAGTTTTGGAGCCTCTTCCATCTTTTCTAGAATAAAATCAGAGCCACACCAGTATTACATTATGGTGCATATACAGCAGATTTTGTGTATGTATCATATCTAAGTTTACATACACGTGAAGTTACCAGTTACTATCCTAATTTTGTTGTCTTTCTTATTCAAAATGCCAGGTGATTATGGGTTCTTCCACAGAGAAATGAAATACAGTGCAACAAGAACATTAACTTAAAGGAAAGCAAATATATAGCTTCAAAATCAAAAAGGGAGAGGAGGAAAAGCTAAATTGAATACATGTGAATAGACCTCCTCACACCCCTTGATTCACAGTCTCTGTTCACAGGCTCCTACCTATGGGTAAAGAGTGATGCTGAAATGTTCTATTTTTCTCTCTAAGAAAAGCGTAAGAAGCAAAATGAGGTGAAATCAGAAGCAAAGAAGCAGTCTGTGGATATTTTAGCTGTTTAGTCTATCTCAGATTTGATGAGCCACTCTCAGTAAGCAGAGCCTGGGATCCTTGAAGCACCAAGACTTTCATTTCAGTAGAAAACAGCAGTGAAACGCAGGCAGCTGTCTGGGCTGGAGGAGCCTTGTCTCAGCCGCTGGCTGCTGCTCCCTGCATCCCACCAGGGCCTTTTCACACACCCAGCCTCAGAAAGAAAGGCAGTTGGGCACTGGGAGAGCCGTGCAGGCAATTTCTGGGTGGTGCTGGTCAGAGTTTATTTATCCAAACGCCAGAGGGTCCAAGCAGGGGTGATGCCGCTCTTGAGCTGGGAGGAGTTGCTGGTAAATGTGGCCACAGCAGTGAACGAGAGATGATTGAGTTGATGGGGTGGAAGGCTGGGAAGGCAAGCAAAAGAGGCAGGAGTGGATTTAGGAGGGCAGATTATGATTCCTGGCAAAATTCCCTAAGAAACTTCAACAGGAAAAAGGCACGAGAGTCAGAAGGTTTGCAAAGAAAGCTGAGGAACAAGGGTCCCATTCCATAGGAAGTTTGGAAATTTCAGCAGAAGACCCTTGTGGCTAAGCCAGACACTTCTCAAAGACCAAAATCCATCCCTGAAGGTTTTCAAAGCTTGGGCAGAAAATATCATTCTGTCTCTACCTAGTGCTGAGATTATTCCAACTTCCTGAGAGCTGCTGGACAAGAGACCTTTACAGGTCACACCCAGAAATTTCTAAGGACACAGAATCACACAATCACAGAATCACAGGGCCATTTAGGCTGGCAAAGACCTTTAAGATTATCAAGTCCAAATGTCAACTCCACCACTAAACCCTGTTCCTTAGTGTCACCTCTGCATTTCTTTTAAAAACCTCCAGGGGTGGTGACTCCATTTCCCTGCCAGCCTGTTCTGATAACTGACAGTCTTTTCAATGAATAAACTTTTCCTAATATCCAATCTTAACCTCCCCCGGTGCAATTTGGGCCCCTTTCCCCCTGTACTGTCATTTGTTACCTGGGAGAAGAGTCTGATACTCATTTCCCCTCAGCCTCCTTTTCTGCAGGCTGAGCCCCCCAGCTCCCTCAGCTGCTCCTCACCAGCCTTGTGCTCCAGACCCTTCCCCAGCTCATTTCCCTTCTCTGGACATTTTCCAGCACCTCAGTATTGTTCTTACAGTGAGGGGCCCCAAAATGAACTCAGAATCAGAGGTGCAGCCTCAGCAGTGCCAAAGTACAAATAAGTTTGTTTTTCAAGTGCTGGTGTTAATGACAGTACCGGTTCAGTATGGAAAAGCAGGAAGACATCCAGAAAATATCATTTACACTGTCATGCTTCTATAGGAACACTAGACTGATAACTGTGTTGCTTAATATGTAAGAAGAGTAGATCTTTAAATATTTCATACAGATAAATGTGTGTACCAATCTTTTTTTTTTTTTTTTTGGTTTTTTTTGGTTTTTTGGTTTTTTGTTTTTATGAACTGGGTGGAAGCCTGATGAGTTTAGCATCTCAACAGACTGGGAGCAGCACAGGAGATACACAAGAGATAACAACCATCAAAAGCCATCAAGGGCCAGAAACGAACCATCAACACAAGACAATACCCCTGGCAGAGTGGGAGCCACCAGTTCTGGGGAAAGAGTGATCAGAGAACCAAGCAATCAAGACCAAATTAGCACCAGAAGCAAAGAAGCTCTGTAACCAATAGGAAACCAAATACTCAGAACTCCCATAATTTAGAACCAATGAACATTGAACCAGTGTATCTCTATGGGGTTTTACTGTATAAAGTTTGGGAAAAATGGGTAAAACTCAAGTGTCATGGAATGATTTTCTCTGCACACCCAGGCTATGTGTGGATGAAATGATTTCTGTGCTACATCCTGGCCAGAACACCATCCTGGCCAGAAATAAAGTAATGCCTTGATTCTGTAATACTAAAAATGTTGTTGGAGAGTTCTTGTTTTTTCTGCTGTTTTCAGTGACAGAACCACAATGAAAACCTGAAAACCTGAAAACCCAGGGCACAGCTCAGGACAGAGGGTGTTCGGTCAAGTTTCTCCCCATCTGCATAACAAAGAGTGTCACTGTACCTGGAGTCCTGGTTGCCTTTCGGCAGGCAATTATTTGGTTCAATGAATGTTCCTGAGGTTGAACATCAGGAAAAAAACCCCTTCGGCCAGCCAGGAGTCACCCCCGCCCTCTGCTTTTGTGAGCATGAAATCTCCTTCTGCCCTCGCAATGCTGAGAATGGGAGAGTGAATCACAGTCAGGAATGATTTCGGGAAAGTTTGACCCTGTCTGAGGTCAGAAATGTGGAAGAAATGGCCTTTGAGTTCTCCTCCAGAGCTGCACCCATGAGTCTCAGTTTCTACTACTGGATTCCTGTGATTTTTTATGAATATTAAACTGCAGTCAAGGTCCAAGGCATGTGGGGATAAAAAAGGACATTCCTGGAGGGTGATTCAGTCCATCCTAAACAGAGGTGAGCGTTTTTCTGAAGGAAGTGGGTGAGGGGGAATAGATCTGAAAAAGATTCCCCAGAAGACTGATTTCTCAGTTCATCTTCTTAGCAGGAAGCCATGAAGCTGGATTGAATCATTGGGACAAGTTTGGGGTTTTTTGCCATCGCAAGCCTTTTGATATACTGAAGATAAAAAAGTGGCCTTGTGACTAAGAAACTTTTTCCAAAACAATGAATTCTCAGACAGCAGGAAGGGTGGAAGCTCCACAAGGAAAAAAAGGATCAATGTTTGGCATTTTCAAAACAATGAAATAATAGATTTATGAAATGAAATATCAGCTTGGATTTGTCAGAAACAAAAACTCTTTACCACAAGTTTTAATAATTTTCCTGGTAATTGATTATAGATGTCCACAGTAATTCTACATTTCAGATAGCTATTCACCTAGAAATTGGTTTTTTTTAGCTTTTTTTTAACGTCTTAAATAATTTAATTAATTTAATTATGATTAAAAGGAAACAAAGTGACACACACACATACAGTTGCATGCCACAATGCTTATGGGTTAGATTTTTTTAACAACAAAAAGGGAAAGTCACGTTTTGACCCCTTAAGAGAGAGGTTATATGCCAGTGCCTTTATCAAATACAGGACTCATATCAAAAGTTATTTAAATTTCTGTGATGATTTCTACTCTCTTCAGCAGTGGAAGATTTGCATTGCTTTAAGAAGCATTATATCCTCAGAAGATTCTCCTCCCAGACTAAAATCTTACATGAATTTATGCCGAAGCAATTTTCAGAAAAGCCAGTCCATGGTGACATGGAAGGTGTGTCAGGGTTCACAACGTTAATCTGAAATGCAACCTCTCCCATTGACTGTGTAAGAAAAATTGCAATTTTTAACAAGTTGCAAAAGCCTTGTAAGAATTTTCCTTGCAAATCCAGCTACCCAAGTGCCATACAGGTGAATTCTGTGGTACAGCAGCCTAGATAATAATAATTTCTGGAAATGTAAGTAATGATCTGTTGCATCTCAAAAATCGATGAATAATTTTTTAATGGACAAGGACTCCAAAAGAGAAATCTTTTTCACCAGCTGGCTCTGTCTAAATTTCACTGCTTGCTCTGTGAGAAAGTCTGCTCTGCAGACTCTCCCTGCAGTCAGAGCAGACATACAGGAACATCCAGAACCGAGTATTTAATTTTCCAAAAAGCTGCTAACAAAGGTGTGGTGAGGAATTGGGCTGTAAATTCAGGCAAAGGTGGTTTAGAGGAACCCCAACTTTGCCCCCAGTTCCATTTTGGAGCCACTGAGGCATCAGGTGACACCGGGAACAGCTGGAGGGGAATATTTGCAGGGGAAATGTCCCATCTGTGTGTTCACTTCAGGCTCCTTGAGCTCTGGGACTTGTAAACACATCGGAAATAAATTCCTGTCTTAGGCACTAATCCCTGGCATTATTTCCCTTGTATTATCTTGTCTGGAGTGTAAAACTCAATCCTCGATTTTTTCTCCCCACTTGGAGAATATCATTAATGCTAATTGTGAACTTGGCTGTGATTGCATACTGCTTAGTGTGATGCTAATGAATTTGAATAGTAATTTGTACTATATTGAATTAGCATCATATCTCAGAGACCACGGAGAATTGAACCCTAAAGCTTTCATCATCCCTTTCTTCTCCTTTTACCAGCCAGGCCTCGTGGCTTTTCTGCTTTTGGAAAATCATTTAACAGGCTGCTCACTGCCCAGCTGAGATGAGATCAGCATTGCTGACAGGAGCACTCCAATACCTTATTACCAGCTAAATATAGCCTGGTTTCAAATCAGAACGAGTTAAGGTTAGGGCTGTTCATTGGAATATATAATTGTTGTTGCTATTATTTGTTTGTTTATTTATTTTTTTATTTTGTTCACAGAATGGGTCAGGCTGGAAGGGACCACAGCAGGGTCATCTGGTCCCACGTCCCTGCTCCGACAGGGTCATCCCAGAGCACAGGCACAGGATTGTGTCCAGACAGCTCTGGAATATCTCCAGTGAGGAGACTCCACAGCCTCTCTGGGCAATCTGTTCAGTGTTAAAATATAGATCATGCACAGAACTCAAAAACCTCCCACGTCCTCTGGGGTGACTGAGGCAAAAGCCAAGTTAAGTGCATGGAACATAAGAAGAAAATCAGTGTAAAGACAATTTCCAGTGAAGGAACGCAACCTCCGTGCACTCAGCAGTAACAGAAATTCTGTGCTTTGGCTGGAAATTTCAGAAGCATAAGGAAAATAAATAAGTTGTTTGGTAAATTAAAGACTTTGCTCTTTTATTTTAAACCTAACTATCTACATGAGAATAAAAGTTTAGTCGCTGTGACCCTCTACAGGCTTAGGTGAAGAAGAAAATTAGACAAAGATAAGAATATACAGAAATCTGTTATAATTAGATATCATTTTTAAAATACACTAAATTTCAATATAAATTTCAGTATTTCTGCAAGTTGTTGGCAACAGAAAATCCAAGCAACCACAGCTTTCAAGCTCCTAAGGAAGTAGAGTTAATTATTTCCAAATAAATATGTTCATAAGATCAAAAATACTTTTTCAGAAGTTCTTACGATTATGTCACAGTAACAAAATGTAGCTATATTTGATTTTTCACAAATGAAAATAAGCTTTGATTACAAATTAAAATGTCAGAAAAAGTTTAAATATTTTGGTTTCTTTTCTTTTTCCATGAATTGATAATGTAATTCATTATACACACATTTATGCTCTTTGTAATGTAGTGTATAAAATACTTTCTACACAAAAAAAACCTTGCTATTTAAAATTCTAAAAATAATCAAGTGAAAATAATATTTTAAATTGCACTTGCAAATATTGAAAAGAAACTATTTTTTGTCTTTTTTTTTTTTTTTTTAATGGGTGGGATAAAGCAACCAAAAAAACCTGCATTTTCAACTGCGCCTGTTCAGCCTGTTCAGCTTGCACTTCAAACCACATCACTCTTGCTGAAGCTTTCCAAAAAGTTCCTATAAATGTATTTGTTTCCCCAGATCTGGAAGTAAGGCTTTTCAAAGAGTGTGAGACTGTTCCTGAAGGACTTGGAATTGAATTCGAACTAAAGTTGCTGGGGGAGAAGAACCTCAATCCCACCAGTTCCGTGCCAGTGGCGGCGAAAGATGCCCAGAGCCTGGAGAGGGATTGCAGATCAAAGGAGAGAACCTAAAGAGCAGCACGAGGGAATTCCAGACACTCCAGGATGGGCAAGAAATAAGAAATTCTTCCCTGTGAGGGTGGGGAGGCCCTGGCACAGATTTCCCAGAGAAGCTGTGGCTGCCCCATCCCTGGAAGTGCCCAAGGCCAGGTTGGATGGGATTGGAGCACCCTGGGATAGTGGAAGGTGTCCCTGCCCATGGCTGGGGTTGGAAATGGAGGATCTTTAAGGTCTGTTCCATCCAAACCATTCTGTGATGGTTTCTTTAAGTCTCACAGTCCTGCTGCAGAATTATCGGTTCCTGCTGCCTTTGTATTCAAGGGCATGAATATTTTTGAATCATTCCTTCCTCACTGTTTCCCCAGAGCTATGGGACGTTTCATACATGAACATTCTAGAGGTTACTCTGAAGTTCTCTGTGACAGAGAGGGGCTTGGAAATCAAATAAAGGAAATTTACTGAGCGGGTTAGAGCTATTTTTGGATTGTCTATATGTGTATGCCCATCTGTGTAGGTTTGTACACAGTTTTTTGTACTGAGTAGAAAATAAAGAAACCGGTGGGCACTGGGCAGACCTGTGCTCATTCCTCCCTAAAAGGGAAATTATTACAGAATCAGTGCATTCTCCAGCTTAACTTGCCTTACGTGAAACTCACCCTGATATTCATTCTGCATCCCACCACTTTGACTCCTCCACCTGACTCTTTGTTTTATGACCTTGAACCAGTCTAAACAGTCTCTGACAAGCTCATCAGTGACTTGTGATTATTCCAACAGAAGTATAAACAGTGGCTAAGTGAAAAAGCTGAATTAAGTAAGTAATCTGTGCCATTCTTTTCCAAGCCTGAATCACAGTCTCAGGTTAGAAAATGGCACATTATTTTTTTTTTTTAAATCTCCTACAGAATTCCTGAATTAAACAGTAAAATTCAATATGACCAAAGTACCTGTGAAGTTACTGTAAATTGCTCCTGGTAGAATCACAAAACTCATTGAACTACACTTTCAAAGAATGAAAACTGAATTGCACTGTCAGAATCTTAGTTACATACCCCGTGGGAGCTCAAATTTCCTCATCAACAGCATTTTGCTGTTTTAATCAGAGTATTACAAATATTTGATTCTTCTACTGTAAGCCTGAAAAGTGAGTAGGACCAAAGTGAGTTGGGGAAGGAAATGGAGTCTAGGGGTGGAGTATCCAAAACCCCAGGCATGGAAATGGAGTTCAGAGAAGAGAATACCCAAAACCCCAGGACATTCTATCAGAGGGAGGTCTGGAAGTGTTACCTAGGGGTTCAATGAACAAAATTCTGAGGATAGGAGTGACTTGGAGACCTGGAAACACCCCCCCAAAAATATAAAAATAATAATAAAAAAAATTGCAATGCAGCAATTCCCTGATGAGTGATGGGAGGTGGGAAATGCTTTGGTTCCTTCAAACTCTACTTGCCCTCCACGTGGGGTTTCAGACCACCCCTTAAGCTAAATGTGAACTGATGTGTGGAGTCATCCTGAATTGCCTGTTCCCATTTACCCCAATTATAGCATTGTTCTCTCTTATTCCCTGGTGCGAAGGGGTGGTTGGGTATTTCTGGGGTGGAAAGCGGGGTGAAATGTGCTCAGGTCCAGCCCTAACAGGAATTCCCAGCGTGGCTGACACATGTGCCCACAGAAAGCAGAGAGGACATCCTGAATCCCGCAGTTTAGGAATGTTTTGTGTGGTGGACTGTGGAATTTGTTCCTGCTCTGATCAGCCACGCTCTCCCTTTCCTGATTGTAGAGCACTGTGAACTGAGACACATGTGCCAATTCCCCACCATAGACTTGCCTGAGCCTTTTATATTCAATTTTCCAATATGATTCTCTTCCCTACTTAAATCCCTTTCAAGGATTAGGATTTTTTCCCTTTGCTTGTGTCTCAGTTCTGTCGCAGTGAAAGCGGGTGACAGCATTGCCTTGCTTTGCAGGACTGTCATGAAGATTGCTAAGCTGAAGCGTGAGAAGACTTATTTAATGTCTCATAAATGTGTTCAGAGCTCGTGCTAATTTAGGATTGGGGAAATTAACCTGAAGTGCAGAGCACATCTGCTTTGCCCTGATCGCCAGTCAGCACAGTTCACAAACTCAGACTGCAATCTGGTGATAAATGTAATCACTGGAGATGTCAAACAGCAAACAGCTATTAGCAATACAAAGATAATGTGGAAGCACTTCTGAAAGCCACACTGAAGGAAAAATTAGACTACTAGAGAGGGCTTAGAAAACAGTAATTCAGCTTCCTCAGAGTGTGGAGCTCATTGAATATGTTGAAGAGGAGATTAGCAAGGAACTTAATTAAGGTCTGTATGTATGTGTTAAAATTTTTCCACTGGTAAGAGAAGAGATTGTTGATAGGTGACAGCTTGGTGTGGGGCACAACTCAGTGAAATAGTCAAATGTAGGAGCTGTTATTTGAAACAAGATAAATGCAAATTATAAATAAACCCCAAGTATTCAACAGGGAGAACAATTTACCACACGCAGAGATGCAATCAGCTCACCTTTCTATGAACAGATCAGTAATGCACGCTCTCAGGAGCAGAATGGGAGCGTGAGTGCTCCAGAGTGGGTTATACAAGAAAACAACTTGGATCCAAATGATCCTGACTCACAAACATAAATCTGCATTGCCTCTCAAGGCCATTTACTGTCACCTGTACCAGGGAGCTGTGCAGAAATCCTGCTCAGAGTTGGGATCCCTTCCCTCCAGGCAAGCACCAACCCCTGGCAGTGCTCCTGCCACCGAGGAACGGCCCTCAGGAGGAACATCTTTAACCCCAAGTGGCATCTTTCTGCTGCACATCTCCTGTGTGGAAGAGCAAAAAGTTCTGCTCTGATACATTTCAGACCCAAACATGAGATTAATCTCAGCTGAGGCTCTGTCTGCAGGCGAATTTCAGCGATTTGACTGTATATGCCTTTTGTCAAATACATTTGTCATAAGATGGTATTTTCCACAAACCTTCCAGAATAAGCATGTTTTGTTTACAGAAATAGCCTTGGGTTTAAAGTGAGGATAAAAAAAATACCCTGATACTTTGTGTTTTCAATATATTTTTAACAAAGAACATTGTAAAATATTGGAAATTTCTATAAAAGCAGCATTTTCAAAACTAATATGTGGCAAAGAAACCTTGTTAACTGTGCTTTGACATTATAATACTTAGGAAAAATTTAGAAATCCATGTCATCAAGAAGTGGTTTTTTTTAAATTCACATCCAGTTAATCTATAGTTCTTTCCAAAACCAAATAAAACTCCTAAATTCTTTTATACAATGGAAAGAATTACAAGCATTATTAAAAGATACAGATAATTTTAAAACGTATTTAAAGAAATGCAAAGCAAGAGAATGGAATATTTCTGTAAAAATAGGTCTCCTTTCAGAATCAAGGTCAAAATCTCATCTGGGTCTACGTGGACTAAACCAATAAAATGTGTCATTTTCCACACCCAGGAGGTGGTGGCACCATCTGCTGCAGATTCCCAGGGAGCCACTTGGGGATGCAAACTCTGTGGCTGGGCCTGCAAAGCTTAAACTCCTGGTTCCACATTTCAGCTGAGATGTCTGAAAAGCTCTTCAGGTACATCCTCTAGGTGTAAAATCATAGAGAAAACTCTGTCTCTGCATCCATTTATCACACACCTTTACTCAGTGACCTGCCATTGTCAACAGAAGGTGCAGGGAAGGAATCAATTCTTTCAAATTAGAATTAAATGTATTTTTTGCCTTTTTTTTTTTTTTTTTTCCCACCCCTGGGTAATGTGGCCAGGCGTGAAAGCACCACATACGCCCAATGAATAAACTGTTGACTGCAGTTTCCCATAACTGTAAGACATTCAAATTGTTCCTTGGGAACACCCAGTTCCCATCCATCAGCCTGTGGCTGGGTCATGTATCATTACCGAAATGGATGGGCAGAGTTGTCTCTGCTCAATAGATGTCCGAGATTTCAGATGTTCCCTCATGTGCTGTGGACTTTATTATGACGGTAAAGCATTTATCAGCGACGAGCAAAATAAAAAATCACTTTCAAGTGGACTTCAAGGCTGGGTATTCACGAGCAAAAAAACAGCTCATAAATCATCTTTAAAAATATTACCGTTCTTCTGTGAAATAATTTCTTTTCTTGATGTATCCAGGGAACTTGTTGACTTCCTTTCGCGGAGTTGCAAGAGAAATATTGCACACTCCTTTGTCAGAGTGAGAGTTTTTATTGGAATAACTTTCGTGGGAGACACTTGAAGCCAGGGTGGTGATTTGTTTCTGACTAAAGATACAGGGACCACATAAAATATCCCTCAAAAAGACCATTCTGTGCAGCGACGCCCTAATGCAAATCAGTAGTGCAGCTTCTGTGAGTCAGACCTTTCAACTGGTAAAATCAAAACAGAAAATATATATATAAACAGAGGGGCTGGACTGGACCAGCAGGAATGATTAAAGGGCTGAAAAAGCACTAGCATACTGGAAGTGAAGGAAAAAAATTAAATATCACAATATAAAACAAATTAGAAAAAAATCTGAATGCAGTAGAAATTCAGGAAAATAATTAATGGCTTAGAGAAGGCAGATGTGGTGTTCTGTTCTCATCTTAGACTGAAAAAAAAAGGCAGCAGAGTGAAATAAAAAGAACAGTTTGTTCTTTTCTTCTTATCTCAGATGCTCCGAGAAGTTGAGTCCATTCATTCCCTGGTTCTGCTGTGGAGCTCTCGCTAAGTAACTCCTCAGGGACAGGAAGTTACAGGATTAGACATGCAATTGTAATTTGTAAAACAAATAGCTTCAGCTAATTAATGGCACTAATTCTCAATTGCTGCAGCCATAAAGCCCAGGAGACGATCTGGGTTGGATTTTAGCACACTGGATTCACTCTGCTTGGCACTGTTGTGTTGCTGAAGAGACAGGGCTTGTTTATACATTAATGCAATTTCCTCACCAATAAATTTAGCTCTGTAAGAATAAGGAATATTCCAGCTTTTTTTAATGATGCTTTTCTGAATGCTGCTTTCTGCATTGCCATGAGTGTCTGTCTTACTCTGAGCTCAGAAAGAGTTTGGGCTACATTTATTCAAAAACATGCAGTACAAAATGAAATAACATCATGATGGGTTTAATGGCCTATTATTTTCTCCGTTGAATGCAGCAACCTGGTGAAACTTCCCAATACTGCTTGAAGTATTTTTTCCTCACCCCCATTTGATTTTGCTGGTTTCTCCCCTCTTTACCTGTCCTCCTCTGATTTTCCTGCTGGTTGACCACTGGAATTTTCTAGCTCTGTGTGTCACTCCCATAGGAAATTCATACAATGCAAAAAAATAATAATAATTATTGCAATTAAAAGGAGCTACTGCATGCTATGAATCAAATGGAAAGGACTCACAGGTATCCTAGGGAAAAGGTGTGATCATAGATTCCCAGAATTATGGATAGGTTTGGATTGGAAAGGACCTTAAAGCTCATCTCATTCCAGCCCCTGCCATGGGCAGGGACGGCTCCCACCAGACCAGGTTACTCAGAGCTCCACCCAACCTGGCCTTGGACACTTCCAGCAATGGGGAGCCCACAACTTCTCTGGGCAATGAAGCAGCAGGAAAATCAAATTCCTGGCTCTTTTTTCCACCTTTGTCCTGTATGTCAGAGTGCAAACTGGTCCTGGCTGGCAGAACATGGAGCTGAGTTCAGACACTACATTTCCTCATCCAAAATCAATGAGGATAATTAGCAGATGAAAGATCCACTGGAAACGGCTAATTTTCCGTGTCAGCAGGTAGATAAGGAATCAATGCGAGAGTCTTGTTCCTCTCATTTCAATGGATTTGTTTCCATTAGAGGATGTAACGTCTGATGCAAAATATCTTTGTTTGTTTGGGATGCTCATGGCTGTCTCCTGGGCAAAACCACACGGGATAAAAGATCTGGATCAAACGGGCCAGATTCCTGGGAAGAAATGCCCATTTCCCAATTATCCCATAAGAGGAATCTTGTGGATGTTCCCTGTACTATATGGACACAAACACATGTAGCCGACCAGGCCGAGGAGCCAAAAAGGAGAGCCAAAAAGAGAGCCAAAATGAGAGGCCAAAGAGAGAGGGCAAAAGGAGAGGGCAGAACCCTCTGACCTTTATATGTTCTTAGAAATCACCGTGGATTGGAGGTAGAAATTACCACCTCTGAATCACACTGGTTAAAGCATAAATCCATCACATTTCTCCGCCTAAGAGAATGGAATGAAAACAACAAGGACAGTTAGCAAAAACATGGGTAGTTAGCAAAAACATGGATAGTTAGCAAAAACATGGCCATGTTTACAACAGCATGCGTGAGAAAGTATTACAGCAAAGAGAAACATTGAAAAATTGCAAAACTCAGGACAACAACAGAATCTGAATTCTATGTTTCAACCCAAGAATCACTGCTCTCAGGCACATCCAGCTGCCTTAAAACAGCTCCTCTCTCCCTTCCCCATCCCTTCTCCATCCTCTCCCTTGCCTGGCACAAACGTTTACATAAGTTAAATGTGAATAAATCCAAGTACTCTGCATTTCCAGTCATTAAACTAGGCCTGGAAACAAAGCTGCTGAACTGAATTCGAGTAGGTTTTGCTCCCTTTTGTGCCTGCAATTCCATTTGAAGTCTGAATTTTTTTAGCTAACAGTAAGGAAAGGTCTTATCTCCCTGCATCCCTGCTCTGAATGCAGTTCTCATTCATTGATCATAAAAAACTCAACTTATATATACAGTATATCAATAATTTAAACAATGGAAGATGTTTTGTTTTCAGCTACCCTTTCCCTTTGCAAATAGGTTTCTTGAATATTTAGTCCCTCTTTTTCTTTTTCCCCAAGGCAACACATAAATACCTAAATAAATGCATGTGTTTATTAAACTGTTACCAAAATCAGATTTTTTAAAAAGATCGATTTTGCAGTTTGCTCCCAAGTTTTTAGAAAGGTCACAGGAAACATAACTGATTATTATTATTTATTTATTTTTGTTCTGTATTATTGCTGCTGCCAGAAGAACAGAGGCCTTAATTGCGATTGTCATCATTACGAGCAGCAAATTTAAGCATGCATATGCAATGAATTTAAATTTACATAAATTGTTTATTAAAAGAAATGGAAAGTCTGAGTATCATGTCTCATTTTCTCAAAGTAAGCCCTGCCCTACTCTTCTTCAGCAAGGACTTTGCAAATAATTATGAACCGTTATTTATAACAAGTCTGGGTTCACAATTCAATCTCCCTCTCCTAACTGTGACTTAAAGGCAGAAGATATTTCCTGGTCAATAAAAGTTATTTTATGGTTAAAAGAGGATGTATTTGGACATGGCCCTCTCTCTTTCGAGGCTTATATTGATCTTTGTGTAAAACCCTCTNCCTCTCCTCTCCTCTCCTCTCCTCTCACCTTCTTATTTCAGGTATAATCTCTTAAACCTTAAAGTAACCCATAAATCTCCTGTATTTAGCTGTGCATTTACTATGGGGATGCCAGGACCCCTAACATTCATTTACCAAGGATGAATTTTTGCCTTTTCCATTATTTTTTTTTTATCAAGCAGGAAAATTCTTTCTTCTTTAATGCCATTTGGTGTATGTGGAAGGGGCCAAAAGAGAAGAATTAAAAAGCTTGTGACTGCAAAATACCTTTTTTTTAAAATCACAAACACACAACATGGTTAATGTTGGTCAATGCAATTTTACTGTGATCTAGAAGAGAAAATTAACAAGGGCAAAGAGATGACATTATTTAGTTAAATTGAACAGGCTTTTCTTATTGTGTGGTTCTGTTTGTGCTGGTTTTTTCCCCCTGAGACTTGATTTGGAATTGTATTTTAACTTCTGATGACCTTTTCAAAAAACCCCATTGTGCTAAATAAAATACACGGTGACCAAACAACAGGCCTGGAAACGAAAGTGGAAAATGGGGCTGCTTTGTCATGGTGGGTGGGTGAATCACAGGAGCAGGAATGTTGTGTGTTTGTGAGGAGCAAAACTGGCCTGAAATGTTGGCTACAAACGTCTCTGCAGGACATTCTTCCATGTAACTCCCAGTCCAGGAGCTCCTGTCCCTCCCAGTAAGGCACTGGGCAGCAGCTGAGGTCGGTGCTGGGCTCAATCCAGCACTGGCTCCTTATATCCAGAGCAGTTACTTCACATTCCAGAAATGGCAGCGACTGTTGAAACAAATCTATTGACTTTTAATCAAGGCACAATCTGATGGCAGTCCTGAATAACCATGTTTTATTTTTTTTAATGTAATTCAGACCTCAATGAGTGATTTCTCAGCTCTAAATGAAACACTCAATCTGCTTCATTTAAAATTGGTCATGCGGTTTTTTGTTCTCCTCCTGCTGGGTTTTGCCCTTTGACTGGGAGTACGAGCTGTGCTTTCTGTTTAAAAGTTGGTAAATTTTGGCTGAGTGGGAAAGATTCTGCAATTCTGATAAATATTATGAGTCCCAAAGTGGCTCTGACAAGGTGCTCTTAGTGCAGGGATCTAAGCTAATCTGAACTGAGCCTTTGACATTAACTCCGGTGGAGACTAATGGCTAGAAAAATGGTTTCTGTAAAATTAAATTTTAATTGGAAAATTCAGCAAATTAGATCAATCTGAGTGTTTCTATTCAAGGCAGACCAATGAATAAGGGTAATTTAGATGGTTCTCTCAGCCTTGACAACCCAATATTGCAGTGTCGAGGTCTGAGGACCAGAAAGTGAAACTGGACACAAAACAAACCCCAAACTAACTAAATTACATCTTGTTTAAAACTTCAGTAGGGAAATTAGAAACTGAGCAGATGAAAAAGAATTAGAATGATCAAAGTATTTCTTTTCTAGCAGTTTCAATATTTAGTGCACTGCCTTGTTGGCCACGAAAACACTCAGCTGTGCCTGTAGATGCAGAGCAGAGAGAAAAAACCTGTTCTAACCATTGACTGAAGCCTGCTGGGTTTTGCTTCTCTGCTTACAGGAGCTCTCACCCTTCACAAACACAGACACATTTGTCTCCATCTTCCTCCCATCAGCTCAGGCTGTCAAAACTTCGTTTCAGGCTGTGGTGCTTGGCACTTGCTGTGCAAGCACACACATTCCGCTGCTTTGTGCTTCCCTTCCTTTATCCCCTTCCACATTTGTGTCAAGGACTCAAAAATCTGTCGCTGGAGTTGTCAGTCATTATCCTGAAAAAACCCGGCTTGTTCCTATACTCGTAGGGAGTTGCTGGGTAGAAAGGACAAAAAGTTGTCACAGGAGCCCCTGCAGTAACAGCAAAATTTCACCAGAAACTCTTTGGGCACCGTCTGAGCTCTGCAAAGAGAGTCCAAGCCGTGCTGAGCCCTGTCTGCCTGCGAGGGAGGCATCTGGGGACCCGGGAAATGCCTGCAAGTTTCTCAGGCTGAGCAAAGACTCTCCTAAGATGATGTTTGCTGCCCAAGAGGTCTGACAGGACGCAGCGGCAGGTCTGTGCAGGTTGTCAGATAGCATTTCTGTGGCTTGCTTGCCTTTTACAAGGAATATTCTTATTCTTACAGCACAGACATTCCCCCAGAATCCTCTTTGAGCTTCTGGGCTTTTTGCTGATAAGTGCAGCACAAAGGAGGAAAAAAAAAAAAAAAAAAAAAAAAAAAAAAATATTCTCCCCACCA
>VYZT01022332.1:0-40509 GCA_013400735.1 Pomatostomus ruficeps
TACCTGTCTCTAAAACCAGGACATGTACCCATGCCTGACAGCTCATCTTCCCACAGCAAATCAGCTATCTCCTGCATTAAGATACGGATGTTTATTTTCAACATGCTGGGATGAAACATTCCCACAATCAATGAAATGCTCATGATTAAAGGAACACAGATACACAATAGCATCTGACATGCCATGGAAACCTCCAAGCTGCTGGCAAGCAGTAGGGGTTTAAACCAGAAGCAGCATGGCTCTGGCACTAGCACACCAGCCCTATACAATGCAGTTTGTGCTACATTGCAAGATCTGGCCTTACCAGAGGCTTTTTGGTTCTCTGTGAAGTTGGGATTATCCTCTCAGATGTTAAAAAGACTGGAATTTTTCCAGTAGCACTGGGTATTTTTGAGCCATTGCACCCTCTCAGCTGCAGCTCTCCAAGCACCTTTCCTGTTTTTCCCTGTTTGCCCTCAACACTCTTGATGAGGCTCCTGTAAGCCTGCACAAAGCCAGTTGTAATTCTCCAGTGTCTACCAAAGCCTTCACAAGAGTTAGGCAGTTGGTGTGTAAAGCCTGCTGCCTACCATGCTGACTAATGTTGTCTGATTGTTCCCTTGTACTCCCCCGTTGGTCCATCTGTACCCATCTGCTACCTTTTGTCTTTAATTAAAGTGTAACCACTTTGGGGTAGGAGCCACCTTTTTTTTAAGTGTTCACTCAGCTCTCTGCAGAGCAGTCTCAAGTCCATAACTGGGTGCTGGGGACAGCAATGATGACGTGCAAGAGGTGACTGCACATACACGTGGCAAAGGGTTACAGTGGCACCTCTCACTGCCTGGCATGAGCAAGTCAGCTGAGATGAAGCTCCAGACAGGAGTTCTCATCCGGAATACAACGAAGGTGAAGGCAGTCTTCTCTTGTGGCTGGATGTTTTTATCACATTAGTACACTGAGCACAACCCTCTGGGATCCCCTGTCCAAGGAATTGGGTTGGCAACCCCAGTAAAGGTCAGATGTCTGCTATCACCCTCATCAGCTACACCAGCACAGAAATGGTAGGAGGCATTCTAACTACAGCCTGGGCTTAATAAAGATCTCCAGATATTCCAATATCTGATTTGCATAAGAGGACAAGGTCTCTCCAAGAAGCTGTCATTGTTTCAATGTAAGAATTCCCTCCAGTAGCAAGGGAGTAGGATCTGGTGGAGAAGAGCCAGAATATTTTTCTGCAGGCTCATGAATCATACAAATACACTCCAAAATTCAAGCAAAGTAGGAACTGCTTCATCAAGAGGCAAAGAGAGTGAACAGCTTATAGTGACATAGCATACCATGGTTAGGAAGAGACACCCAACATGTCCTCTTTGGTCAGAGCTAGTCTAGCTTATTATTGCAGGATGCAGTAATCCAGCAAAGACACAGTTTGAACAGCATGTCCGCAAGATTTATGTAGAAGGCTTTTTCAGAAAGGTTGTTCATTTATCCTCTGATAAGGAAGGCTTTGTGTGGCACTTTAATCTGCCCTTCTCCTTAGGAGCCAGTGTAAGATTAACATGGCCATAATTAGCCACAAATGCATACAGTTAGATCCTGGACAACTGTGAGAAGTCAGGCCAAATCCAGGCAGTGGGTGCAGCATAAGTGCACAAATAAAGCCATCTGGTTGTCTGATTGAATCAGGGTCATAAACAGACCCATCAGATGTGACCTAGACCAGGTATCTAAGGGACACTCACTTGGGAGTGGGATATCCATAAAATACATATTCTTTGATGCAAGTCTGCTGTCTAATGAGAAGCAAGGCATTCAGCAAATTATGCTCTCTTAGAGACATGTCCAGAAAGAACACTTTAAAAATAAGGGAGAAAATGCATGTACAGACTCCAGTTCTAATTTCAGCCATATGTGCTTGAATACAGAGCAGTCCCTCTACCTTAAAAGAAGCTATATCCCTCTAAATAGTGGTTATATGGGAACAGAATCAGTCACTTACTCTGAGTAGGTTTAAACAAACTTCTATGCCATGTCTCCCCAGGGACAATGAGTCATAAATCCCCATGTACACAGCAAAATTAGCAAAACAAGACTGATTGGCAAAAACAATCCAATCATGTCTCACTGTAAAAGGAGTCAGTGGAATAAAAAATCATTTTCTCCCTGGACACACAGGCAAGATGCCAGAGCTCTGCACACAGAACAGAACCTGACCAAAGGCAGTAACTTCCACCCCATGGAGGTAAGCATACATGTGCATGCATGTGTAAGTGATCAGAAAGGCTTGCTTAGGCGGGCACCAGACAACAAGAGGAAGAAACTGTCTCAAACAATCTAGTCATCATTCTAAAGGCAGGGGAGGGCCTTCCGAGAAGGCTTGGATTTGTAAAGCTGCAATTTTCACCTCAGGACCCCACATTCTTGTTCTTCTATTTTTAAAAAGCCTTCTTTAAGGAGGCTTTTATTCTCTAAGAAAGCGAAATAAAAAAAAATCGAAGTCCTTCCTTCTGCTAAGCAATATAGCAGATAGAATAACATGATCCATATTGATTCTTCATGGAGTGGTCAGTACCGCATGGACCGTTACTAAAAGCCAAGAATACTGATCTGTATTTTCAGTCCTCTTTCTCCTCTCCTCTGTTATTTCTGCCATTGGTATGTTGAAGCACACAAAGAGATGACAGTGAGTATTTCTTTTAATGCACAGAAAGACTTGAGATCAGGCCTGAAGGCTGCATCATCATCAAATGCTACAGCCTCTCCAGCGTCTCTGTGGTGTTCATCAACTCCCCAAAGGTGCAGACTTCAAGAGGCGACAAGTGCCTCTCTAAGAGCTTTTGTTCACAGCCATCCACAATAGCCATCACATGCCATCTGCCTGCCCGTACAAAAGGTTCATGGTAGAAGCTTGGGGAAATTGTGACCTCACTGGACCAGGTTTGAAGTTTTTGCTGATCAGCTTGTCCATAACACAGGTTTTCTTTCCTATGAAATAAGGGGGTTTTTGTGAGACACTCCTCAGTTTCATCTTGCCCATCTAATCACAGAAATGTAGGCTGGCAGAGAACCACAAGAGATCACTTACTGCATCCACCAGCTCAGAGGCAGGATAAGATAGACTGAGATCCAGCACTGCTGGATATTTTTCTATGTGTCCTCCAGCAAATGAACCTCTACCAGCAAATGAGTCTCACCATGTCTCACCATGCCAGTAATTAGACAGCTCCCTACATATCTAACTGAAATCTTTCTGCTTGAAAATTTAGCAAGACAACTTCTTTCTCCCTACTGGAGCATGAAAAGCAGCTGACCATTATGTTCTTTTTTCAACAATCATTTAAATGTCCAAAGATTTATCTTGTTTCTTTCCTCATTTTTTTAGATGAGGGAAATCTTTATTTTTCATTTTTCTCTTCTAAATCCTGCTTTCCTTTCTCTATCTCCATCCCACATCCCAGGGGAACCCTTCTCAGGCATGGATGGGCATAATGGTGCTCTCTCCCAGGCTGGTGACAGGGTCACAGAAGTTCACAAACTCATCTTGTGCAGACTATGATCGAGGCTGAACACATCTCTGGAAAGCCCATGTGGCAGAGAGTAGTGGCACTATTTTCCACCCTATTACAGCATTAGGAAGTACTGGAAGTCCACAGTCACTGAGGCAGGTGACAGGATGTCTCAGGAAATGGCCCCATTCCCAAGGAGCACTAAATTGTGCAATGGTGTAAGGGTACAGGGTAGGAGAGTATTTGTAATCATGGCCACACCAATGGCTAGAGGAAGCAGAACAGACCTTGCCAGGGTTGAAGAGTTCAAAAGTCAAATGCTGATAATTACAGTACCAGCAGCCGGCAAACATTTTATCTGCTGTGCAGGGTGAAGGTTGATAGAGGCAGAGGATTAGCACATGCAGCAGGGAGAATGAATCTTTCAACATAAGTTTCCCATCTGTCCTCTAAGATGGCTTGTAGTGGCATCCTGACTAAAACCATCAGCTGGGGCTTTGCTTGTCCAGACAGGAAAAGGAGTTAATGGGGCGTGCTTGGTAAGAGGTAGAGGGAGCTTGTGAATTAAAGGGCTCTGTGGTGTGGCACAGAGTTGGTGTCATGAGCCTTATGGAAAGGTGCTCTGGATCCCCAGTGGCACACCTAAGAGTACAGGCAGAGAAGGATCAGCAAAATGGAGAGGCTGACCACAACCTGGTGATAGAAGTGATGCAAAACTCACTAGTAATTAAAGTAGAGAAAGAATCCGAAAGAGGGCCTCAAAGTTCGTAACACTTGTGCCATCACCAGGTTTGCTGGGGGAAAGTGAGGAAGCAGATGGGAGGAACTGGGAGCTAATGGGACAGGGCTGCTGCGGGCAGGGCAGAAGCTAGTGGGATAGGACTCAGCAGAGAAGGAGGATGTGAGCAAGAGCTGGAGATAGCAGCACTTGCTAGCTCTCACGAAGGGATCATGAACCCAGAATTAAGTCCTCATCATATGTGGGATCATAGGAGAGCAGAGGAGAACGGCAAATAGTGCAGAAAAGTACTGGGTGAAAACTCTTCCCACACAAAATATCACACCCCACTGACACAAAACCTAGTGTAGTACTGAGCCTCTGGCTCACTTTGCAAGACCTCTGGCCCCCACTCATCACTGCACTGAGGCATGGCCTTTCATGGGGCATAAGACTAGACCTCCTTCACCATCTCCATCTGCATATACCTGCACCTCTAAGATAAAAACAACAGGGGCATCTAGGCACCCAAAACACACCTAAGCTATATGGCCAGTGAAGGAAAGAGCTTTCCTAACCAGCTGATGAAAAGGTAGTGAGGAAAGGCATGCAGCTTTCTGCCCCCAAGTAGCAGAGTACAGAGAAGTGAATGAAATGCAGCACATTTGCTTATCACAATGAATCATTACTCATGGTTAAGATAAGCAGGAGAGCTCTAGTTACTGTCCCCTTGTAAAAAGTGGTTTCTCTTCTTGTTCTTTCATGATTGCCAGCCCTACAAGGCATCAGTTTGTCTGAAGGACTCATAAGGAGATTTGTCATCATCATCAGAGTCTGGGGGCAGCTGCAGCTCCTCTGGAAAATTAATTCCTGTTCTGAAATAACTGGTGAGGTTGTGAAGATATTTATTCCCAAATTGGGACAAAAAATCAAAATTGCAAGATATTTCACAGACCTGAAATCCTGAAACAGTTCAGTCACTGTCTGGATCTTTGCTGCTCAGAAAATGGAAGACTTCACGCCTATTTTAAAACGTATCTTTTTATATATCTCTACTGCATGAGACATACCCTCAAAATCCATTTGCCGTCTTTCAAGAATCAAATGCACTAGGCTGTACCGAGCTGCAAACTGTGTTACTAAATCCAGAGGAGACTAACAGAATGATCAGAAGACTGGAAAACATGACCTACCAAGAGGGACTGAACAAATTCTTGTTTAACCTACACCAGAGATGACTGGGAAAAAACACGATAGAAGCCTTCAAACCCACATAGGGAAGATAAGAAGTGGTAGTGAATAAACAATTCCCTATGTCCATTAGGGAGACACGAAGCATTAATGGGCTTAAATTGCAGCCAGGGAAATCTAGGTTAGACATTAGAAAAACTTAGCAGGGTAAGGAAAAACAAGCCATAGAAGAGATTGACTCAGGATTTCATGGGGTTTCTAGTATTGAAGGTCTCTCAGAATAGGTGAGACAAACATCTGTCAGGAATAATTTCAGTCTAGTTGAACCCTCTCTTGGGCATGGGGAGGGACTAGATGACCTCTTGATGTTCCTTCCAGGCATAGCATCTGATTATGCATAAAAGTGTGTAGTTAAAGACTTAGCTATAGTGAATGCAACAACTGGACAATCAGTGTTTCCCATGCAGCCTTTCATCTCATGTCTCCTACTGCCTGAGTGTTTGCCTAAAAGTTGCCAAGATGAAGCACCTTGCTCATTTACATAAAATCAGTGAGAATTTGGATGATGTTCCAAAGCAATGCACTTCTAAAGGTATTTGAATTATGTGCTCAAAATATGCTATTTTTTGCATGTGTATTGTGGCTTGTATTGTGGCATTGCTTGGGAGCTATTTTTAAGGGCTAGCACACTGTTTTGCCTGACTGTCTGCAAACATGGAACAAAACCATGGCCTTTGTCACAAAGATCTGTTTCACACTTATATTTTAATGTTTGCATTTTTGCTGCATGGGAAAAAAAAATTAAGAAAAAGAGCATGAGGTTCCAGGTATGAAAGGTTTTGGTCTGTGATCAGAACATCTTGGAGATGACTTTGGTGTCTTCCAGGAAGAACCTGCCAGCATAAAATTCAGCCAGTTCAGAGTTTGATTATAATAATCTGATCTCTCTGAGCAAGACACTCACTTCAAGATAAAACATTTGTGTCCAGGAAGCACTATGTGCTTTTCTTAGTTCATCATAGCCTCATTTCAGTCCAGCCCCAGCTCCTATGAAATGAAGAATTGTTTTGGTTTAATGGATGCCAAGTAGTCCCCACAGACAGCAAGGCTTCAGCAGGTCCCAAGTCTAATCCCAACACTCCTGATCACCAGGATTCCTTCCACTAATTGCCTGGTTCATCTAAGAGACCACAAATATACTCTCAGAAACTGAACAACCCTTCTCACCACTGACGGAAGCCACCAAGCCTTCAGTGAGGGTGCGACACGTGAAGCATGTGACAGGCAAGATAAAAACAGGACTGTATTTAGCTGTGCTTCCCCAGAGACTGCAGAGCGTTCCAGCAACAGATTCCCACAGCCAGCCCTGCTAATAATCCCTAGGAGGATTCATGCTGCTACTACCTCGTCTTCCTTCTCTGATGATGTAATTTTCCCCCGTGAGAACAAATTTGGTGCCAGCTAGGAACAAATCCTCCTGGACTTTTCCTGGTAAGCGTTAATGAAGTTGAGTGATAGACCGAGCCTGACGTGAGGTCTCTACAGCCTGAGCTTTGCATGTCCACACCCCGTGCAGTATCTAGACAGCCTGCCTTCATCTATGTCCAAGAGTCATCCACACATGCTATGCTATGCCATTTGTTTCCTCACACTCCTGGCCAACTGAGACCTCCTCTGACTCTCCCAGACCATATACCTCATCTGGCCTGCATAGTGCCAAGACCTTGAGGCAGACAGGTCCTCCTGGAAACCAGACGCAAGCTGGTGCCTTTCACCTTCTTCCCAAACTCCTGCAGTTACTGGGAGACCCTAGCACCTGCCAGGCACTAATGTGATTGCTCTTCTGTCTCATTCACAAGTTGTTCCTACAGCTCTCTTCTGAATACACTTCTCCTGACAGCTCCCCACTTCATTCTCATTTCCCCATTAATTTTTTCCTCACTTTCACCAAGCAGGTCACTTGAAAGTCCATGCAGGGAACAAGCAGGCAAGGAGAGAAACCTTCCTGTGCATGGTGGGACAAAGGAGTGTTTTTCTAAGCCATACACACGATCACATCCAGACCAAGTTCTGCTTCATACCTATCGGGTGTTCTGATGAATTCTCCTTCCTTTGCTCTGACTTCTCACCCCCACAACTTTTTTATATCTCATTTTCTTAGCCCTTAAACTACCCCCTCTGCTTCAATTGAAACCCTTTGGGAATGCTTGTTCTGAGCCCGGACCACTGACATTTATGTGGGAGGTGAAATGAACCAAAATTTCCCACTAACTCAGAAGTTCACACCATTTCTAAAATGGTGCTTTGGGTTACATGCAAATTATCCCAAAATATGCATATTTGGATCTTTGAACAACCCAAAATATGATCTCACGTTCACATCCTACTTAATGCACCATCCCATTGCAAGGGACACTGGCCAGATACATCAAGCACAGTTAACACTGGCATAAATTACTCAGTGTGGCTGTAGCTCAATCATAGCCACTTAGCAAATAGAACTTCACTGCCACCAAGACACGCAGAGAAATATTTTCTGTCTCAGCCATCAAAACTCATGGCACAGAGGAGGTCTCTTCTCTGAAAAGCCAGAAAACTTATGTTCAGAGGTTACAGAAAGGAAGCTGTTGAATTTTTTATGCATGCTAATGGAAGATTGTAATGGCATCCTGCATGGAAAAGACAGCAACCTGGGCATTGGAGATACCAGTAGTCTGGGATACAAGAAGCAGATTGCCAGGTCTTGATAAATGTACAGAAATGGGGGGGAGATTATTTGCCTGGAGCCTTCCCCCATCTTCTTCCCTGACACAGTTTGAGAATTACCAAACATTTCCTACCCTCTCCCACTTCCTCTCCTTGGTCAAAAGGATGATCACCAGCTTGGGATGCATCTGGTATCCGTCCTCACTGAACGACAAATTCCTGCCTTCAAAGGTGACATTGATCAGGTACCTACAGGAGAGAGAAGAGAGCAAGGAGAACATTAATGCTTGGAAACCAAACCCAAAACAAGAGCCTGCCTCCCCTCTTCAGCTCACATCAGGAGGGTAGGAGCACAGTGCAAACAATGGAAAATCTAAGAGGAAGTGAGTTAGAAAAACAGGACAATTACTCCAGGAACTGGGACAATCAGGAAAGGCAAGGCAATTTCCCCCATCTTGTGACTGGGATAGGGAAGTGATGTACTGTATTGGCTCTCAATGAATTCCTGAAAGCACATCTAAGTCACACACACATGCATGCCCACAGTCCCTGGTTTTCCCCTGCCTCAAAGGGCAGAGGGATCCATAGCAATCAGCTGTGTAAACACGCTCCACAGCCTACACTTTGCTCACTCTCCAAAGGAGATTTTGCATGCCATTTGAGGACAGTGATGGCCTACAGGTGAAGCAGTAGAAACAGCCTCCCCCCAGCCCAAGTATCGAAGCAATGATTATGAAAGCAGTAGAGAGCAGAGGAAGGAGCAGCACACCTGCAAGAAGCTCTATCTCTATCAGAGCCAGGAGTGATCCTGTGAAGGAGCTTAGGAATATGGATAAGGATGTTGAAAGAGCCCAGTGAAGGTCCTTTTTCCTAAGGACAGAGGCAAGCCTTACACCCAGTAAGACCAAACTAAAAGGGGATCAGCCCTGCAGCCAGCATCAGTGAGTCTCTTTGTCTGGAAAGGCCCCATCACTTCTGCAGAAGGCACCCCCTGTTGGGGCATCTCATGTCACCTGTACAAATGGACAGTTAAACAGTCCAGGCTTCAATCTCATTTACCCTAAAGCCTCCTTACTCAGCTCTGGCAATAGGTAAGACCTTTAAGTGGACTGAGATTACAACTACACTCATTTCAAGGCCTTGCTACATTGTGAGAGCATGTTAAAGTGGTGTTGCTGTAAATAAGAATCAGGTCTATTGTTATCTTAACTGTCAGACCATCTAGAAATACACTGTGGGGAAGAGGAGGTAAATACACATTTCACAGTTCAGTGGTTTATATGACATCTTTGTGGCACTCTGACAGTTTCCCCTGTTCATATATTTCACTTCAATTCACAATCCTGTTGCATGAAGTAGATTTTACCTTTGTAAATCTGCTCTGGCACCAGCAGCATCACATCACCATGAGAGGCAGAGGTGGCCAAGCTGCCTGCAGGGCTACCCCCTGGACTCTGCACTCCCCTACTTTGCACAGTTCTATAAATTACACAAGCAACATTTCTATTACAGACATGAGAGGTTCTTCTGCTCTATTACACCATGACATCAGGAAACATTTCCTAATATTCAGCTTCAATTTGTGCCTTGTGAACTCAATTTGAACCAATTTCAAGAAAATAAATAAGAGGAAAAAAAATCTGTTCTTTCAGCAGGTTCACGCTTTCCTACTATCTGCACAAAGAGACTTCCCTGCTAATCTAATAAAAGCATTGTATCAGGGAAACTTCTTCAAACAAATAAAAAAGCAGGTCATTATTTTAGTTTCTTCCTTTTTCAAACTTTTTTGTTCTAACTCCATTAATCAACCAAACTCATCTACTAACTCCCCACTGCCAAGTGCAATCAGCAATTATGTTTATTTCTAAAGGAAATTCCACACTTGCTCCATGTTGTGACCTTCAAGGGATGTGTTCAATGTTGGAAACATAGCCATAAGGGAGCCCAGCATGAAACATCTGCAACAGGACAATTTTCAAAGGCACACTATTGGTTATTTTCCAAAAATCAAAGCCATTTGGAACCCAAACATTGAGAGAACCCCCAAAACATCCTCCACCTGGATGATCTTAGCCACACAATTGTTTGTAATGACATAAAACATCCCACGTCAGGACCACATACGCTCATTTTCTGGCATTTTTTTCCCCAGCTGTGTGAATTGTTCTGGTACTGAGGAATACCAGACAGGGACCATTGCCAGGCATGTGCACCCTACAAAACCTAATTAAGGCTCTGGTGGTGGGAGGGATCTTCCAGTAGACCAAGATTACAACTTCATGACTTCTCTGCACTGTCCACCAGAGTAAAGACAAAGAAAGGGCCCAAGAAGATGAGGATGCCATTAGCCTGATGCAAGTTGCAGCTTTATATGTCAATAATGAGTAAGCAATGCCAACATCTAATTAAACACACAGCAATATTAAACAGTTCTCAACCCTCTTTCCCCTCACACCCAAGAATGACTCCACTATGGGAATCTCCCTTGCACAGCCTGGCAAGAAGAGCTCACAGAAATCAGCAACATATATGAGACAAGAGGGTGTCATTTATGTTCATTTTCACTGAAAAGATTAGAACCTCTAATAATAATCAAGGCGGGATCATCGACGACTCCGATCCTTGGAGCTGCCTTGTGATTTACACTTAAAGCAGCACTAAAATCCCTTGCTTCACACCTTAATGACTGAAATTAGTCTCCAAATTTGGCAAAATAACTCTTCAGAGTGTTTTCTCTCCAACCCATTAGCAATATGTTTACAAAAGTTTGCAGAAGAAGTGCAGAAGTGGCGTCCCCCCCCAGCTTTCCCTGCACTTGTGCACCTTGCTGGATTCTGCCACCTAGCATGGGGATGCAGGGCAAGAGCAGCTCACAGGGAGCTGTGGGGCTTGCTTGGGTGCACTGAGCCTGTGTGACAAAGCATCAGGGCTTGAAGGACTCCCCCGCAGGCCGAGTCAGCAGCACACTGCAAGGCAGCCACACTCAAGTGGCTCTGCCCTCCATCATCACTGCAGCAACAGTCATCCCCTTCGGCAGCACTGCTGCCCGGTACACCAGCACCACTGCTACCTGCTCTGGTCAGGAGGATTTGTTTCCTCCCTACAACCTACACACACTCCAGTCCCTAAACAGGCAAGCAGGGGGCTGAGAGACTCCCTGACATGTCTGAACTGAGCCACCAGCTGCAACAGGGGCACAACACGAGGGCAACAGGTTGTGCATGCAGGTGAGGTAAACCAGAAGGAAACTGTGCCTGCAAAAATCTTAATCTCTGCATGTTTGAGACTCCAAGGTGAAGAGAGTTGGAGAAAGAGAAAGCGGGCATGGTGGGGACAGACACAGGCAATTTGATTTAATTTGCTAGAAGCACCTTTCGGCAAAAGATTTTGCTTATGTGGGAATTTCTGGAACTACTTGATGCAAGTACAGAAGGGTTGAGCCCTTCACCAGCCCAGTGGCGATGCAGTGGACACACTGCCCAAACTCAGATGGGTGAGAGCAAAACATACCCAGCACTGTGGAAACAGGCTGACATTGTGAGCCCTGTGGTATGGACAAGCAGGCAGGAACAAAGGGACGTGCCCTTGAGCATGAAGCAAATTAGACCCAGGGGGACCTAAATCCCCATCCCAGGCTCCGATGTAACATCACCCATCCTAGACACAAGGCTGTCAGCCCTGCAAGTTAAAGGAGAGTGCTTTAAAGGCTGGTTGGCATAGCAAATAGAGCATTAAAACCACATCAGATGGCCAATTTAGGACCAGCAGAGAGACATGGCATTTTAAATGGTTTCAGCCAGTGAGGGAGAAAGCCTGGAGAGGCAAATGTGACAGGCACAGGGGGCTTGAGGGAACACAGAAGGGGTGCTAACTAAATTTTTTTCTGTCCCAGAGACAGATGTGAAGGAGATGCATTTGAAATCAGCACTAGCCACTACTACTTCTGCCTCCAGTGTCTTGCTTGGAATCAGCTCCTCCTGAGCCTGCTGACTGGATGGGCAAATTTGGACATTGCATCAGTTCACTCTGTCACACTCCCTGCCTCACATGTGTGCAGCACACACACAAACACACACACTCCCCTGTGTCCTGTCAGTGCTTGTTATGCTTCACGGAGACAAGCAGCCTATCTGAAATGGCGTGATTATCCTTACATCGATCGCTTCCCTGAATAAGACAGACCGTATAAATAAAACAGCCTCTTCACAGTCAGCGCTGGGGAGTCATCACTGCAGCCCAGCACACGAGGGAAAAACAGGGTGTAGGTGGAGGGTGGGGCAAGAAAACCTTTTACCTCTGCAGGGTAAAAGGCAGATGGAATGTGACACAGGATAAAGGGATGGGGATGCAGATCACCATCATCCTGTCTGGAATCTCCCTGTAATGAGAAACACTGAGGCCAATCATAACAGCAGTGAGATGAAAGCAGTGAAAGGTCTCTACCCCACAGAATCTGCATGGTGAAATAGCCCTTTTTTTCCCCCTGGAGGTAGCATTAAAAATTCACCAGTCTGAGGTATCAGGGAACAGACCCACTTCATGCCCAGGAAAGAGAAGAAAAAAAGGATTGTTACTGCATTTCAGTAGAAGTGCCCACAGCTTCAAACTGTATTCCCTGCGTCAGCATCAGCAAGACCTACCCAAGCCTCACCTGATGCAAACAACCGGGGCAGAGTACATCAATCCAGCCATGCAGCAGGGACCTGCCCAGCCCTCATGCCTGCTCCTAGACAAGGATGCATAGAAAAAAGGAGGAGTGGTGGACTCAAAGGGCAGGGAAAAGGGAGTCTAGGACCAGTATATCTATCTACAAATGGGAATTCTGACCTTCAAGGGACAAGTGATTGACAGATAAAAGACTTAACCAGCACTAACTATGCTGTTAATACCTTCATCTAAGTAACTGCAATAGTGTTGATTTTCTTAATGAGAAAACCACAACTGACCCCTTTCACTTCTTTCTTATACATCCATTCTCCAAACCCATGGAAAGCTTAAAATAATACAGATATTATTTCTCCATACCATTGTTCAGAATTTCCGTGGCTGCCTCTGCCTCAGAGCACAGCCAACTCACACATAAGAGCCATCCAGACCCAGCTGTGTGTGCATGAGGTCTCTTCAGGTAAGACATGCTGCACAGGATATCAAACCAAATTGCTCACCCCCAAAAAAAGCTGAAAACAGTCTCTGCATGGGCCTTTGATCAAATTTTGCCATGGTTGGTCCTGATCCCGGCTGAGTCTTTCAGAGGTTCTCCCACTGCTCACTGCCCTGCGCTGTCCCTCATGCTGCTGCGCTGTCAGTGGCTTGTGGAGTTGTGAAAGGCAGGCACATCTGGCTGTATCTGTGTAACATCTGCCTGGTGTCAGGTACAATTTAGAGTGAGAGGATTCCATACAAAGGGTATGAGTGCAGCTGATTTTATGTAACAAGAGGCTATTATGAAGAACAAACCGAAACAAGTTAGAAAAAAAATAGAAGCAACTATTGACTAGGAAAATTAAATCTTAAAGGAACTGTATCTCACTTTTCTGCATTTGTTTGTTTCTCTTTCACTGTCAGTGGTACCACTGAATATGGGGAGATGCACTGCAAGAAAGAAAGTGGAGAAAAGAGTGCCACCAAATTCCAAATTGTACAGTCATTCTGCACTAGAAAATCTGCCCAGACTACAGCTTGAATTACTTCTGGGAATCAATCTGACCATTAGCCTTAGAGAAATGCCCAGAGTTCAAGATTGTTTTCATTAAGCAAAAAAGGTTAGGAGATCATCTAGATTAGGAAATATCCCTCAGGCTAAAAGATAACAGAGATACAAAAGATTAATTTGGTTTGTCTCTGCTGTCCACACCTTTTTAGAAGACAAGAGAGCAGCTACTGGGCTGGAATAAATCAGTGATATTCATCTGACATCAATGGAATGATACTATTCAATCCACTGAGATTGGCCCCTCACCTCTAGGAAGATTAATTTTTTTGGTGTTTGATCCTGACCTCTGAAATAACCATTTCTGGTGTAAGACAAATTTCTACTGAACTGTCCTTGCTGTTTCTCCATCATATTTAGCAAAGATGCTTTGAAAACAATGTGTATGTGTTGTCTTGAGTTTTGCAGTTTCTCAGTGTTTCTCTTTGCTGTAATACTTTTTCACACATTCTTCTGTAAACATGGCCATGGTTTCTTAACAACTATCTATGTTTTGCTAACTGTCTGTGTTGTTTATTATTTCACTATCCTGGGTGGAGAAATATGATAGATTGATGCTTTGACCAATGGAATTAAGAGGTAGTGATTTCTACCTCCAATCCACGGTGATTTGTAAAAACATATAAATAAAGGCAGAGGGTTCTGCCCTCTCTCTCTTTCTGCCCTCTCCGTTTGCTGTCTCTGTGTAGTCTTTTATTTAGCTCTCCTTTTAGCTCCTGCGGCCTAGCCGGCCTGACCCAGTGCTACATCTATGTGTGCTGAGACTGGCAAGTGAAAGCTCCTATGTACAGTGGAAGGATGAATCTTTTCCATTAATCCCTTTCTTAATCTTAGAAAAAAATGGTACTTCCACTTTGTTTCCCATTTCTTCTGTTTATCTACAATGAATTTGTCGTTTCAGAAAGACTCTGAGATGACAGCTCCTGGGGACTGAGGATAAATCTATCCTTGGAGGACACAGGGAGCCACAGCAATGGCAGGGCTGATTTCCTACACACATTGCTTGATCCTAAGGAGACGGGACCATTCCAAACAATGAGAAGCAAAGCTCACTTTCCACAGTGTGTACAGTCCTCAGCCTCTCTCCTGAGAATGTAAGAGGAAACTCATCACCACACTACAGGGTTTTGCCTCACAGACAGGTATCCATCGGGAAGCAGACAGGGTGGGGGAGTCATTGCGCAGGGTCACTGAATTACCCCTCAAAAGGGAACATGGGGTCAGCTCCAACCTGGGGCACACACGACAGTAAGGACACCTAGGTGGAAGGCTGCTTGTCCAGCTGTTTCAGTGAGCTTCAGGGTTTTCACAATAAATTTTTCCTCCATGTACACGATATCATCCAGGCCCTGATCTCCCATTTGCTTTTCATTCTATGCAGTCACTGCCTTTTGTAAAAATGCAGAAAGAGGTGCCATTCAGGCCTGGTGGCATTTCACACTCTCTCTGCCAGGGTGCTGCTGACAGTACCAAAGCCAGACTGTATGTCACTTGTAGGATACACAAATAGACAATAGGGTGAGGTAACCTGTTCATGGGAAAAAAGAGCAAGATAAATCTTCATTTTGCCCTGTGTGCTATGCTGGTCACAGCAATATTTTGAAAGCTCAACCAAAGCCAATTTTTTCTCACAGACATCTTGACTAACCTATTTTCACAAATGCCAGAGCCATGAAAAATTTTCTGGCAAAACCACTTTGTAAATGGGAAAGAGGGATAAGAATGTGGCCGTAACATTTTCTCATGAAGAGGTCAAATTTTTCTTAGAAAGAAAAAGAAACATAAGATCCGAAAACTGTAGTAACTTTGGACAGAAGATTAAGCTTCCGGTACCATCATGTTCCCGGACAGTCTGGTCTGTTGTGTGACACCTTCCACCCTTTCTTTTGTGGACAAGAGTTCCAATTAAAACACATCTGTGATTTGCCACATGGAAAGAATCCTACAAGGAACATCACCTCAACAGGGGAAAGAATATCACTGAAGAATTAGTTCAAGTTTTGTGAAGGAGAAATAGGAATATAAAATTCCCATGCTCCTAATCACAAGAGACAGCATATAGGATTTCCATGTCAAAATATTCCATTTTAAAGCCAAAATACTTGATTTACAAATACTGAGTTCTTCTAAATTTGTCTCTCTTTTTTTTTTTTTCCTCCTGGGAAAATGACACAGTCCTAAGTAGCTAGGAAATACACCTCTATGTCTTCTGGCCCCACTGGAAATAAAACAGAAATAAGGAAAAGTGTTTCAACAGCATATCTGGTTAAAGCTGGAAATATCTATAAATGTCATAGGAAATCAGTCTATCCTCAGAAAGGTTTTTTCAGCCAGAAGAGCTTTGATAAAAACAAATATACTTCTGAACTGACTCACCAAACCTTTAAGTAACAGAAAATAGCTAATAGAAAATTAGCTTTAAGGTCAAAATTGTTACAGTCATTGGATAAAATAAAAACTAAATGTTCAGTCCAAAATTGGATCAAGCTGGAAAGCTTTACAGAGTTATTAAATTTCTGCCAATTACTTTTTTAAAGTATTATTTTTTTATTGCTACACCTTTACATCCTTCCTTATTCATTAAGTACAGATAACGTATCACTTTTCTCCAAAGCAAAACTAGTTTTCAAGGTATTTCTGCAATTTGAAAGGACTAAAAATCAGCTTACATGGGGTAGTAAAAGCATGGAAAATTACATTTGTCAGAACAGCCGACAGTGGGTCATAATTCTGTCTTGGCACCAACAACAGGTCACTGATGAAAGCCATACCACTAGAATAAGGCAAATACGGAAAGGTTAGGAGATGTCGTTCAGATCTGTTTATCTGTCCTAAGGCATAGTCATGCAATCATTGATAGGAGAAGCAGTCACAGAACAGAAGTCAAATGAGACTCTTCAGTAATTTTTCACCCAGGATGATGTCTTTCAAGCTCTGTCAATTTGAAGAGCTGCAAAAAAATATTCCAGTTGAGCTACCGTCCCTATGCAGTGAATTTAATCCCGCTGACAGCAGCCTTATTTTTCTTCATAATTTTTGTACATCCCCTTGAAATCTCTCATGTGGCTGTGGCTTAAAAAAACTGGCCAAGCAGATGTGCAAGTCAACAACCTCTTTGATCTTCCAAAGGTGGCTGGCACATTGATGTGGAGTCAGCCATCAGGGTATCTCACTATTTACCTGGAACTCATTTCAGTTTCTGTCCTGGGAGTCAAGACCAGCAAACAGGTGAATACATCACTTTTCCTATAGAGCTTTCTGAACATTTTTGCTTGTGGAAAACCACTCAAATTTGCCAGAAAGGTCCACCTCACTGACAGAAGCCAGACAAGGCTAAACTAGTTGAAGAGACTGAAATAAATCCTTTTATTATAGTCTCAGAAACAGCAAACTAACTCAACTTTTTTGAACCAAGGAGAAACCACTAGCGATTTTGTGGTTATTCAAGTTTATCAAGTGTTGAAAGCATTTGTAAGGGGCAATGAATTCACAGTGTTGGCAGGAGCAGAGTCATGCCTGCAAAGAGACTCACTCCAAAAAGTGTGACTTGATTTTCTTGGGTCTGTAGCGGTCTGGCCAAGCTGGCACTCTATCACTTTCTTCCCTATCATCTCTCCAAGGGGGAATCAATTTAAAAAATAAACAAATAATCACTCCTGTCTGTAACTGGAAAGGAAGGGTCTGGAGGTTGCTCTTCCTTTGCCAGAGGAGCCACTCTCCCTCTGCTGCTGTTCCCTCTCCTTTCTCCCTCTTTCTCTCCCTCTGTGGGTTGATGTTTCCATGGAAACATGTTCTTTAGTGCCACTGAAATTACATTGCATTTAAAGCATTAACCCTTCCTTGGGCTGAGGAAAGTCTCAGCACTATTAGGGTTCATTTTTTTTATTTCCCCCCTCCCCTTGAAGTTTTCTCGTGATTTTTTCTTTTTCCTTGCAGCATTAGGAAAACCTCTTTCCTTCCGAGAAGGCCTCCCAGCTAGCATTTGTCTGACAAGGGGCACAGGATGCATCACCAGTGGGGTAGTGTCTAAATTAGGATTTCTTAATTCCTTTTTTTTTTTACATGAAACCCTTAATGCATTTCTCTCCACACTACATGCAAAGAGGGAAAATGCTGAGTAACAAATAAAATGAAGAGCAAGATAGAAGGAATGTTGCTCTGACTTTGCAGTGTTCAGTGTTTTCTTGTTAGACTTTCTCTCTCATGGCCATGACTTGTTTTCTCTCTATTATCTATGTTTTCCTAAATTGTATCTGTGTTTACGAATTCCAGTATACTAGGCGGAGAAATATGATTGACAAATACTTTGACCAAGTGGATTATAGGAAGTGGTGATTTCTACCTCCAATCCACGGTGATGTGTGAAAACATATAAAATAAAGTCAGAGGGCTCTGCCCTCTCTCTTCCTGCTCTCTCTCCTGCTGCGTCTGTGTGTGTTCTTTGTGTAACTCTCCTTCAAGCCCTCGGCCTAGCAGGCCTGCCTAGAGAGTGCCATAAAGGAGAAGCAAAAAACCCACAAGCTGGCACATGTGAAGAACACAGTTTTGGTTAATACCAGAGCTGAAACCCTTGTAGTCATGCACTGATCAGCATCTTCTTCATTGCAAAGTGCCATAATCACAGACTTCACCACTCCTCCCCGAGCCTGCCTCCTCTTCCTCTTCACAATCCAGTCTGTAATTAGTCATCCTTGTCCTCACTTGTAGTTAGCACTCCAACAACACTTGGTGCGATTAGTAGCCTCCTCACCATCAGCACCTTCCCTGTGCGGTTGCTTCTCTACCCAATCTGCCATCTTCCCCTTTGGCTCTCTCTTGGCATCCACCACTTTCATCAGTACTTCCAATGCAGGCATTGCTGTTACACTGCTGCCTTCCCTGCAGCCAGCTCAGCTGCACAACTGGCACGTCCTCTGCTCTGACTGTGACAACAAGGCTCTGAAAGTCAAGATGCCCCCATTTGGGTACTCTCTGGACCCCAGGTCCCAGCTCAAAAATTACCCTGCCAATCCTCAGCCCCCAGCCTTTGCTGATACTCATCCCAGTCACAGCAATAACACATCTGTGCTCTTCTTTCACTGACATCATCCCTTTTTCAAACACTGGGAAAATATAAAAGGGAGATAAATACCAAGAATTTCCTTCCAGTTTTTCATGTGAGTTCTCACACTCAGGCATGCCTCCTTTTTGCCCCAAAGTCCCATGTCCTGACAGCTTGCAAACAGCTTTCATTATTTCCACCTGTATAGCTACAGAGTCCATATTCCCTTGCACCATCTATTTTGGGTTTCCCAACACACACTGAATACTTCAAGCCTATCTCACCATTCTCAACTCTTGCCCCAAAAGCCAGGGTGTGAAGAATCCTGCTTTGAGCTGGGTGCATATGTAGTGCCATGAGGATGGATTAGTGTGGGAGGAAGATGCTATTCTGAAATGAATGATAAATATGGATAATAAACCCAACCTAAGTCTTTTATGCCTGTCTCTAGTCAGTTCCCAATATGGGAGATAGAAATATCATGGGTACATTTTGAACATGGCTGGGAACACTGCCAAAGTCCTACTCAGAGTTCACACATTTACATCATTTATATCATATCCGACTTGTGCCTTGTGTTATTAACTTTGTAAAGTGTTTTGTGATGTAGTTTGTAGTTCAGGCTCTGTTAAATCAAGTTACATGCCTCTCTCTCTCTTCCTTTTGGTGAAAGAGAGAGAGAGGTCTGGGGCTACACAAAGTCTTGCTAAGCACAAGAAGGGCAATGGTGTTTGCTGATATGATCAGTGCACTCCTACGTTCTCATATAGTGTTCCGGAAAACCTTTCTGAATCCATCCCTGAGGCCTGACAGGTGCAAAAAGAAGGAAAATATTTGCATTCTGGTCAATAATTCAACTCCTACACCATATTGGTAGTGATTGAATAATTTTTCCAATTGCTGCTAAATGTTCAGAAGCCTCTGTGAAACACAGAGATGGAGTCCACCTGATAGGTGCCCAACGTGCCACTGCAACTTCTCAGGCTTCTTCCTCAGTAGTGCTGGAAAAGAGGTTAAAGACAGAAGTAGACAAACAACCCAGGGCATGGGACTGAAGAATTATGTTTGTCTAGAACAGGGTAAAGGCATATTGCCAAGGAAAAAGGTAGAGTTCTGCTGACAGATCAGGCTTTTTCCAAGCATTGCTGACAGATCAGACGTTTTGCTTCCTGTGCTGCAGACCACATTCTGTGGCAGTTGGAAATCCATCACCTTCCAGGGACTCATCCAAAAGAAGAGGCTCTACAATGACCTAGCACTGTGACTTTATGGTTTTGTAAATCAATACTTTTTCCAACAGTCTGAAAGGACTCAGTGTTATACTCCACCCCTACTGCACATGTCCAGGTTAGGCTTCGTGACTATTATGGCATCTGAGGTCAGGCAAGAAGCAAGGGACTCGGATGCATGGTGCCCACAGACAGTGGGGAGAGGTAACCATGATGAATAGATAAGGTGACTGCAGCAGGCCACCTGAATGTAGGCATCTATATAAAAATGGAACAGTGCATGCATCCTCAGTGTTTCCTAAGCAAGAAAAGAGTCAACTTCAGCCCATGTTGCTTCATCTCCAGTGAAATAAATGTGCCATTTTATTCTAGAGTTGCACTTGATCTTGAATTACTTCTCTGCTTCTTCTCTGAGAAAAGGTCACTTTAAAGAAGCCTCAGGCATGATACTAACATTGCATCCAATAAAAGACTCTCAGCAGGTCTGAAATAAGTACAAGGTCCAAATTTGGGATATATTATCTGAACCTTTTTCCTTCTCCCTCCTGAAAGTCAGAGTGGGAAATCTGACAAGAATATTTCTTTGCTCAGGAGACTTACAGGACTCCTTGGTCCTAGAAATACAGTGAACACAGTTTTCCAGCAAGCATCAGAGCATTCCAGACTACAGTGTCCACTGTGGGAAGTCTGAACACAGAATGGATGGTAATAAGTGTCCCAGGAGTGAGACCAGAACATTTTCATGGGAAGTGCATCAGAGGGTCAAGCTCCACATCTATTACCATACCACAGCTCCCTCCAGTTCAACCAGCTCTTGGAAATTTAACTATTATTAATTGGTACTAAAGCTAACAAACTAAAACATAACCCACAAATCTCAAAGACAAGTCCTGACAGATTCTGGGCATACCCTGAAAGCTTGGGAATTAGCAGGAGCACCAGGTGGAGTAATGTGGGCTCTAGTTCTGGTCTCATTCAGTACCTTTGGCTGCATCATTCCCGCAGCTCCTGCTATGCACATATTGTAGCAGCGTATGAGTTGTCTGCACCCTTTTCTTTTGGCAGCAGTCACTAAAATCACTTCAGAAAAAAGGAGCCTCAGGAGGAGGCACCTTTCAGAAATCTCTCACTCCTCCTTTTTCTCCAACATATCTTGGGTGCTTATACATCATTTATTCAGACTCCAGATGCCAAACGACACAGTCACTTCAAAAAACTGGTCATAAACTCCCATGTCAAGTAAACACTTCTCAAAACCATAACCCTGTTGGAGCGCCCATTAGCTGGAGCTCCCATCCAGAGCTTCACACCACCCTCCCTCCAGGAGGACCTCCAGTTCCAAGGTAAATACCTCCCTCTTGCCCAGGCACAAGGTTTCAGAGAGACAGATGCAGCCTTCCCTACCCACACATTAAGCTGAAAAGCAAACTTTTAACATGAAAAAAAAAAACCAAACCAAAAACCCAAACCCCAGTGGGTATGGGGGGATCTGAAATTCTTTGTGGATTATTACTTTTCCATGGCAACAGGCTTGAGAAACAGGAGGGCTGGGGAGGGGTGCAAGGAGAGGGAGAGGGAGGGAATGGGAGGCAGAGTGCTGAGGAGGAAGCAAGCAGCACTGGTACATTGCCATGGAAACCCTCTTCCATCGGCAGCCAAAGTCAGTCAGAATCCTAAAAATGGACTTGGAGTGGGGCCTGGGAGGTGCTGGGGGAGTCACCTTGCCAGCCCTGAGGCTACCTCAACCCCAAGAACCCCAGTTCCACTCCTCTCCCCCTTCCCCAACACGCTTGACACTGCTTCTGCCCTTGCCTCCAGCAGACAGAGCCAAATTTGGCCCAGCTGAAGAGTGGGAAGAAATACAAATCAGCAAACAAAACAACCAGAGCGGACGGAAAGCAGCGAGGCAAAGAGGGGTAATTTTTTGATAGCCCTTGGTTTTCTTTCCACCTTTCTGGATCAACTTGGACCACATAGATGTATTTGTTTTCACACCCCAGATGGCTGTAGAAAGAGGATGCCACTCCTATCACCAAAATCGAGATGGAAATGTTACTTCCCTGCAAACTTAGCTACCAAGGAAAGAAGAAGGGCTGTTGTTGAGTTTATATTTGCACAAGGCCAGGTCCCTTTCCACTGCATCTGTCCCACCCATTATAGCATATGTCCCAACCTATCTCTAAAACATGACAGATGCCACAATATTGCGGCCAAGTGAAAAATTAGAGGAGATTCTGTTAATGGAAATTAAGTACACAGGGAAAATAAGTTAATTCTGCCTTCTAACCCTCATCTGCAACACTTAGAGGGCAGGCAACTCAGGGGAATGAACAACCATTCACACTCCTTTGCACACTGTATTTTATCAGAAGCCTTTTGGTGCAGTAAGAAACGGTCAGAGTTTGGAGAACGAACTTTAAAAGGGCTGGCAAATTCTATGAACCCTTGCTAGTATTTATAGTTGTACCCCTAGCATGGTAAGGGATGGATGAGTCGTTTCAGGCTGCAGACGGCTGCAGACGGCAGGAAGGAATTGACTCCTACTCCAACCACACAACTGGCTAAGCAAATTGTGGAGGAAGATTCCCTTCTCCTGAAGCATCTGTTATCACCCATCTGATTGCACAATGAATCAGTAGTATGAGGACAGGCTGCTGTGAGGGTGGGGGAAGAGGGAAAGAGAGATTGCAAATCAGACAGTTATAAAGCAAGGAGATGCCAGTTTCCACCTCATCAGAGGAAAGGACATGGACCAAACAGAAAGGGCCTGGTTTGTATGCTTTTAAGTTATGTGTTTGGATTACTACTGATAGTATAGCACAAATGAAGTAGCTTAACTTTAATTGCAACAGCAGCTCAGTTTTCCCACATATATTCCAGCACTGGGGTTCCCAAAGTGCTCTATGCTCTGATCATTCATCTCTCTAAATGATCTGCACTGATGACATAAAGCAACCAGCCTGCAGACAATGCTCGAGCAGAAGAAAAAATCCTTGCCCCTGTGCTATGAGTCCAGTCACAATTCTGCTGGAACACCAAGTGATTCATCTGCACTGCTCCTCTTACTACTGAGATTGCAGCCCAAGCCCAGGCCTCCAGACCACTTCTAAGATTATCTAGTCACATTACATGGGATAAAGAAAATGAGCATGGGCAGTAGCAGAACTTTTCCCAACTTTCCTGATGAGGGAAGAACAGCTGACTGACTCTTCTGAGCTTCATAACTTCCTGTATGTCTGATACAAATATACCACAATAATGCCTTCATTATCTCAGCATCAGGCTGAAAATTGGTGAAAAATCACTAAAGGGTCAGACTCTTACTTCAACTGTTGCTGGGACCTAAAAACAGTCTACATTTTGGAGGAAGAAAAAGGAAATTATAAAAACTACCTGTTATGGGCTTAAGCAGCAAAGGAGTCAATGCAGAAAAGAGTCAGCATGGGATTAGTTTTTTCACATGGACTTTAACTGTGAAACAACCAATAAATCAAATCCAACCCAGTGCTGATTTCCAGATCTAACAAGATCTGACAAGAAGCTCAACATGACCTGGCAATGTGCCTTTCCAGCACGAAAAGCCAACTATATCCTGGGCTGCACCAAAAGCACTGTGGCCAGCAGGCCAAGGGAGTTGATTCTACCCCTTTGCTCTGCTCTGGTGAGACCCCACCTGCAGCGCTGCATCCAGCTCTGGGGTCCCCAGAGCACAAGGAGGATGTAGATCTGTTGGAGCGAGTTCAGAGGAGAGCCACAAAGATGATCAGAGGGGAAGAGCACCACTCTTATGAAGACAGTCTCTGTTGGGGTTGTTCAGACTGGGAAAGAGAAGGCTCCAGTGAGACCTTATAGCACCTTCCAGTACTTAAATGGGCTACAAGAGAGCTGGAGAGGACTTTTTACAAGGGCCTGGAGTGACAGTACAAGGGGGAATGGCTTCAAACTGAAAGAGAGTAGGTTTGGATTAGATATAAGGAAGAAATTCTTCAGTGTGAGGGAGGTGAGGCACTGTAAGGAGTTTTCCAGAGAAGTTGCGAGATGCTGCATCCCTGGAAGTGTTCAAGGCTGGATGGGACTTTGGGAACCTGGCCTGATGGAAGGTCTCCCTGCTCATATCAGGTAGGTTAGGACTAAATAATTTTTAAGATCCCTTTCAATACAAACCATTCTATGATTCTATGATCTGTATTGAGAAGTTCCTGGCAAGTCTGTTCAGTTGGAACCAATTTCAAGCAGATGACCTCACGAGGGGAGTTTCTATTCAGGCTGGGCCCCTTTGAAATCTTGAAGTAAGGTATTGGGAGTCATTCTGCAGGCCAGTATAAGGGATGCTATTGGGAAAAGGTAGTATGCCCAGATGAGTTCAAGTTTGGGTCATTTTTGTGAGATGTGGTCTGATTTGGAGCCCAGACAAAGTGTCATGCCCTGTGGGCAGGAGAAAGACATGGGGGTTCCCACTAGATGAGAAAACACTGTGACTCCTACCCAAAGGGCAGCAAAGCTGCATCTTAGTCTCAGACAAAGATGAAGAGAGGACAGTGCACAGCCCAGAGCCCACTGTGCATACAACAACTAACCATGCACTGATAAAGGGAACCAATATCAAGTATTTTCTTTCTGACTTCATCGTCGCAATTACTCTTCAGAAATACTTTGCAACACTGGATGCACAAGTCAAAAGGGGACAGAGTTATTTCTTGTGGCCCAGAGTCTGGTTTCAGAGACCTTCTACTTCTGAGCTCAGCAGGGGCTCTCAGCCAGCCACTCCCAGTTATTTACTCGTCTGGGGCAGTACCAAACAGGAGCCTGCCCCTGGAAACCACACTCCTATCGGCTACTTTGTGCCTGGCACTGAGCTTTTTATCCTTGTATCTCTTGCACCTGCACCTGCCTTCAGAGAAATGGATAGGCTATTAAATATGAACTTGTATCACTTACAAGAGCTTTTCTGGCCCATCTGTGAAATTGGTCTGTGTCTCTTGAAGGCGTGCACAAGAGATGTTCTCTTCCCCCCTCCCTCATCCTCCACTGATGGATTGGGTCTGTCAGCTTGTCAGCTCTCATTGGGCACTGTTTGACATCAGTCCACATTGGGGCAGTGAAAATCTGTTTGCAGTCAGCTCTTCCAATAGCTCCTGTGAAAGAGGGGAGGCTGACCCACTCCAAAACACGCTGCCTCAGCTGGCTACCAAACAGCCACAGATGATAATGGTGATCGAAAACAGCTTGAGAGAGGGTGGCAAAGCCACAGGTTTCTTTGGGGTCTGTTGGGGAGGTCAAGGAGAATGCTGAGAGCTTGGTAGGGACCTCATGACTCCTGCATCCCACGCACAAACACTGCCACCAAGACCAGAAGTCAGTGACTGAAAAAGAGGAAGTTTACACAGCTGAGGTTGTGCAGGGATGCAGCTCAGTGGAGTGGGCCCTGGAATAATGTTCTGAGCATCCCTGACCTCTCAACTTGCAAATGTCATCTGTCAATCCCAGACTCAGTCCTTCCGGAGCAGTTCTGACAGGGCTAGCTGGGAAGGGACATCAGAGGCAAGCTAGGCTTGCAGAGCCTCCAGAGGGTCAATTGCCATGGTACATCAAGTAGCCAGTCATTCAAAATAGAGTTTCTTAACCCTGCTTTCTTAGTGTCTAAAAAATCAAACTGTTTGGTATCTCTGAAAATCCTTCTCGGAGTCTTTACAGAAAGCCAGAATCAAGGCTCCTGTGGCTAATCACAGTGTCTTGGAATGAGAACATTAAATTATTAGGAACACTGAAGCTGCCATCATGTCCCCCTTCAATTCATTTTATTTTGACATGGGAAAAGTCATGTGAGAAATATGAGTTTCTAGGAATAAGCTGAGGTGCTATGATGGGCAGTTCAGAGACTAAGAATATCTAGTGCAGCCTACAGAGATTTGCAAAGGTAGCCATTTTGACAGGAAAAAGGGGAACCATACGGAAAAATTCACATATAGGTCCAGTTTCAGCTTTGCAGTTCCACTTCCAGCTGCAAGCCCTCATTTAGCTCTCTGAAATTTTAAAAGCTTTGGCCCCATTTGTTATTGCAGCCCTTGACTGGCAAAACACTTCTACAGATGAGCTCTTCAAATTGCCATTTTTGCTCTCCTGCAAAGTAAGATTTGTTTAGGCCACAAAAAAAGAAACACTTGATTCAATTTCTATGCCTAGACATCAATATTCCAGATACTGTCCAGTCCCACCATGTCATGTAAATTAAAACACACCTTAGGACAAAAATATCACTACAGCAAACAAGATTTTAAGAGTCACAGAGAAATTCAGGTTAGAAAGGACCTCTGCAGGTGACCTGGCACAGTCCTCCACTCAACAGAGGGCCAGGTTATGTAATCTTTTCCCATCCTTTTTCCAGTGGAGAAAGGATGATCAAAGGATGACCAAACTATGATCATTAGCTTACTTGTCACCTATTGTTTCATGTCACAGTCACCCATTCTTACACACCCAAATGACACATACACAGAGAGGTTTTTAGCTCTATCTTCAAAAAAGAAGCAACAGGTCTTTACAGTTATTCTAGCAAATAGCAGAATAAAAAAACAACCGAACAAAAACACTAAAGCATCCTGCAGTTAGGTATGATAGGTAAAGAGTAGGAAGAAGGTTCAAGCAAGAGAGGAAAGAGTGAAGGGCAAAAAATGTGATTGTAGAATGGTTGGATGGAGAGGTGGAGTGTTGTGGCATGGGGAACCTTTGCATCTGTGATAGAAGTGTAGTGAAATATAAAAAACTTCACAAGCAAAGAGTAGCTTTTCTGAGTTTTCTAGCTCAGCACTTCAGAGCCAATGTGTATGGGCAGTTGAGCTAAGCAGCCGTATTTTAGATACTGAAGGAACTTCCTTGCTTTCGGAGTGTCCTTTCCACAGAGCCTCAATGGGTGCCAGCTCCCTGTTGGGGTCCCTGACCACTGCATCTGCTCTCCCACCACTTCAGTCAAGAGGTAGCCCCAGGTGTAGGCAGAGGGACCTATGGCAGAAGCAGCTCAAGTGCACAGCTGTAAGAGTGAAGGAAAGCTGATAAAGACATTGGAGAGGGAGCTGCAGTTCCTTTTCTTGCACCAGGACACATGGTAGAAAACAGAGGGATGAAAGGTTCAGAGTGAGGGGTAAGCACAGGGCCAGGTTGAGTCGCTTGAAGATGAGCATTTCTCCACCTCAGAGCCCTGCCCTGAGCATCAGTTTCATCATTAGCAGTGACAATGATGACTGAGGATTCCCAACCTGGAACAGAGCTATGAGAGCATCTGTAATTCCCTCCTATATCTGTTCAAATGAATTTCCTGTCTCTGCAGAATTGATACATGAGCTTTTATTGCTCCTATCAAGCCCTGTGTAATAGCTGGGGTTAGTTCTATTCAGAAAGCTGGCTAATCCATTCTGGTTTCTTTTTAAGCTATTTGCCATAACATTCCAGCTATTTCCATATTTTAATTAGACACTGTATTTTTAAGTCTTCTCCTTTTAGTCTTTTGCCTTTCACACATTTTACCTCAGGAAATCCTATTTGTTCTTGGAATATAGAAGAAGTTATGGTAGGGTCAAGCAAGGAAGTCTCAAGAAGGTAGTACTGAGATGAAAGAAATATCAACAAACACTCAAATATAAAGGTAGAGGCAGCTGCAGGACTGGAAAACACATGTGAAAGAAACATTGCCTTGAGAGCACCCTGCAAAAGGCATCACCATGCAGTAGGGGGCACACAGGTGAGAGAAAGAATGCACCTCTTAGTGTGGGCTCAGATCAGTGCCACTTGGCAGGGACACATTTTCTCACTGTGTTCATGGCAGTCCTGAGTGAAGCTTAGCAGAGGTGTATCCTTGACAATTTCCTTTAATAACAGGGTCCTCTTACCCATGATTTTTTGTGAGGTTCTTCTAGAGTTAGCAGCATGGCAGCTGACTCCCTGAAGAAATTTATTATAAAACACAAACCAGAAGAGTTTTCTTTTTACTCCTATCTCCCAGTCACTGATGATGATATGGAATAAAAGGAGTGGAGGTGGGTTGGGAGAGGGCTGTGAGCCCCCATGCACAATGCAGGGCAGCTCAGATAGGGCTGGCTCTTCAGAGGTGTGCAGCATGCCTGAAGAACCAGTTTGATTTTTCAGATGAGAGCTTTAGGCAACACTAAGCCTTGCAGCAAAGGGCTCTGCACTCACTTAAGACTAAAAACAGAGCACTTCTTATTAAGGAGGCTGATGTAAAGCCCAGAGCAGGGGGAGGGGTGGGGGGTGATGCAGGAAGGAAGGACATGTGATATTCATTCAGTAAAAGAAAACCAACAGCTAAAGAATGCACAAGGTTAATATCAATCGCTTTTCCTGCCCTAGAGCCTTTTGGTGCTCAGAAGCCAATTTGGGTGGGGTGTTTTCTTCACATACACACAGCAGAAACACACATCACACACCCCATCAGCCTCCCACAGTTTGAAAGAGGAGCAGATATCCAACCCATAGACTAAAGAGAAGAGCTCTGCAGGGAGAAGTGTTTAATTGAGAACAAAACTGGTCCTAGCCCAGAAATTATCAACCTCTCCAATTCCAGGGATGAGGGCAGCTTTCTTCATGCCAGCCATCTCCAGCTCCTGAGCAAGGACACAGCCATTCACTGCAAACCGAAGAGGAGCCACAGTTCCCATAGGAAGCACATGCAGGGTGGGAACACCTACATCTTCCCCATATCTATCTCTCTTCATTACTCCCCATATAAGCTTCCAGCATTCCCACTCTTGGTGCTAGAGGCTCTCCCACTACAACGTCTGTGATCCAAGAGACTAAGGGTGGCACAGCCTTTAGCCCCCATAGTCCAGCATAGCAGCCTCAACCACAGCAAGGGCCAAAAGGAGAATCCTCTCCAGGTAATGAGAAGACCCTAATCTCCAGACCCCCCTCTGTGTAGCTCTGGGTCTGGTCACCGCTAGTCCCTTGGGTCCAGCATGCATGCTCAGAGCTATCCCCACTGCTATCTGACTGGTTTGTACCCTAGTTTCTAGGTGCTTCTCATCATAAACTGGCTAGCCCTGCCTTCCCCTCTCCCCAAGGCACAGTGCAGCCTCTTTGCACAGTCATACATGGCCCAGAATCCAGGATCACTGCTAACCATATCTGAAAGGAAGAACCAATGGGGGAAACCAGAAAGTTCATTTTAGCTTCAAGTGACAGCCAGGGAGAGCTAACGAAGACAAAGCAGAAAGGGTGGCAAAGTAAGACAGATGGACAGACAAGAAAGATGGCACAAAATTTATATTTTCTATTACCCAGATGTAAATGGATTTGTTGCCCTGCAGCAATTTACAGTAGCTGAAAACTGGTCTGCAAAGCCCAAGAAGGAATTAGGATCCTGTCATGTCCCAGAGAGCTGAAAAGGTGAATTCAGTGCTGAGCTGTTGCTTACTGGGAGTCCTTCTAGATTCACAGACCAGTCAAAATACTGGCTTCAAGATTTTCTTCACACCATGGCCAGACAGACAGGAGAAGTCTGCTCCACTGACCGCCTTCCTCCCCCCAGCTGCCTCAGCCACGTGCGTAACAAACTAATAATTCAATCATGCATGTTCACCACACTCTCACTGCAGCCCACACACGCACCCACCTGCTGCCAGAATAGGCACCCCCCACCATTGCCAGAGTCAGTCAGGCATGTTTTTCTCCCACTCATGCAGTCCCACTCAGCCCCATCCACACCCCGACTCTGTCTGCCTTTAACAATTATCTCCAGCTCTGGGAAGGAGCGCTGCAGATTTCCATCCTAGCCTTCCCTCTAACTGCTTATTCGTTGCATCACAGACCATGCCCTGAGCTGGAATAAAACTTCGCCCTCTGCATATCCTTACTTATTTATACTTGCTGCCCATGCTGGTTGCCTAAGGGATTGGAAGGAGGTAGGAGGATATTAACAAGCTCTTTAACATGATACCTCTCAGAGTAACTACTGCTATCTGCATCACTATCTTTCGCTTGAGCGAAAATCAGGCAATGGACTTCAGTGCTGGCTGTTTCGCTATGTCCACATGGTACTATAAGGCACACTAGGAGTTTGGGCTCAGCTGCTGACCCATCATTTCTAAAAACTCGTGCTCACACACTAGGCTCAAATTTTACAAGGTGTGAGATGGCAAGTGTTTTCAGACACTTTTCAGAGCTCAGAAGGCAATGCGCTTTGGAGACAGAGCATTTTACAATTCATGTCCATTCTTCTACATCATTATTCACAGTCTTTTGGATGCTCTCTTCACTGCCTTCCTCTAGTCAGTCACCAAGATCTTCCTTTCCTCTCCAGAAAAGCCTGCTAGTTAAACCCAGCAGTTAAAGCACTGGGTCCTCAAATCCTAAATGCCTGACTTCAGATAAGGACGTCAACCAAAGTCTCCCTGGGAAGGTGCCCTAAATTTGAAGATGTCATATATACTGATATAGAAGAAATTCTCTAAATCTTTTTTTCAGAAGTAATTTTATATCATAGAAAAATACTCTGCATGGGCAGAACACTCAGACCTTCAACCACACACACCCCCAGCCGATGATCTGGATCTGCCAGGGGCACAGGCATGGAGTCAGTGAAAGAATGTTTTTACCAAATTGGAGAAAATGTGAAGAGGGATTTAAGGGAAATGGAGTCTATCGGGGGGCCACTTGCTGAGAGGACAGCTTGCTGGCATGGATCAGGCAATGGTTTGAGCGTTTGCAATGCAAGCCCTCACCTATAGCTGTCGCCATGCAACGGTGCTCCCTCTCCAGGAGGTGGCTCAGGGCTCTGCGCGAGACATTCCAGTGCCCCTGCATCACACCCCACTGCCTGCACCAGGTGGGTCCCGAGGACAGCAGCTGGCCCTGAACCTGCACAGCGTCCCTGTAGCCCCTGCCTGTGGAGCCAGTCGAGGATTGCTGGTAATAACATGGCGTGGGAAAGAACAAGAGTGGCTGGAGAAGGGGCCATGTGGAAGTAGGGCAGCACTTTTCCGGGACAAACATCCTTGTTGTACTTCCTGGAGATAACACAACACAGTACAGAGTAAGCACAGGAATGAGGCAGAGAAGCAGCTATGGACTGTAAGAGGGATCAAGACCACCCAAGCCCTCCAATCCATTTCCAAAAAGGTGTGAGAAATGATCTGCGCATGATAGCCAATTTGCATAGGAAGTGAGAAACCTGTCCTCAAGGCAGGGAAATCTCTCTGTAAAAAAGTACCTCCACCAAGCCCAGGCAGCACCCCCAGGATCCTGGACATCCCATCATCTGGCTCAACATGCTGGATCCAGGACTGACACCCCATCAGCCAGATGACCCTGGAACCAGGAACAGTGATCCCTTTCTTTCTTCCTTTCTCTTTCTTCCTTTCTTTCTTCCTTTCTTATTTGTTCTTACTTTATCTCTCGTTTTACACCCCCCCCACCCCCCGGCCTTAATTAATTTTTTTCCTTTCTCTCTTCCTTTTCACTCTACCTCTTTATTCAAAACCCACTGTCATGTGCTTATATGGTAGGTTAGGGACTAAAATACCAATATCTATGCCAAGTGTGCAATTTACTAATAAAACTTTCTGAGTTTTTGTGAACCCTCTTACTCTTGTCAACAGGCAGAGTGGGAGACCCCCCCATGCTCATCTTCTCTGGGCCATACAGAGACCCTGCCCTTGGCCTCTCCTGTGCCTCTGGCACTCCAGCTCCCGACCAGCTGGGGCCCAGGAGCACAGAGGAGCTGCTTCCCCACAGTGCCACTAGGCTAAACACTTGCCAGGAAGCTGAGGGTGTCTAGCCTAGAGAAAAGGAGGCTCAGGGGGATCTTATTTCTCTGGAAGGAGGTCACAGACAGGTGGGTGTTGGTCTCTTCTCCCAGGTAACAAGAAATAGAACAAGAGGAAATGGCAAAAAAGTTGAGCTAGGGAACAGGCTGCTCAGAAAGGTGGCAGTGTCACCATCCCTGGAGGTAGATGGAGATGTGGCACCTAGGGTCATGGTTTAGTGGTGGACCTGACAGTTTTAGGCTAGTGGTTGGACTCAATGATCTTAAAGGTCTTTTCCAACCTTAGTGATGTTATGATTCAAAAGTCTTTAAAGCGTGAATCTGTGGCATCTATGCAGTGTCATCACAGCAGGCTGTAGTGCCAGACCCAGCTTGGCTAAGGGCAATTTTACTGGTAATGAAATACATCTGCCACCCCTACTGCAGCAGTTCCTTGAGGTCACAGAAGTACCAAGTAGGACTTTTTCCCTAATACAAGGATTATGTGTGCACAAATAATACCAATCAGTGGGACCAAATAAATTTTTTCTCCCCCAAGCTCTCCCATCCTTCTCCACTGCTATGTAGTCAAAGCTACTTGGGAATGTGAGTAGAAAAAAAAACCTGCTCCAATTTTTTTTTCCCTGGATGCTGGTTCATGACTATCATGCTGAGGAACCAGAACTACATCCTTTCACTTTCACACCCAGATCACTGAGTTCCCCTTTCTGCTGCCAAAGCCATAGAGCCAGATCTTAGCTATGCAGGTGAATCCCTGTGACTCCATTTACTTTTCCTCTGCTGCCCAGTTCTTCTGTGGCACGCCTCAACACACAGGTATTACAGATTTATACCATGATAATTAAGGGTAGAGCTTTGTATTAGGTCTGGCTTGAGATGGAGTTCATCTTCCCACAGCAGCCCTCAGCGTGCTGCGCTTTGCACTAGTACCTAGAAAGGGGTTGATGGCACACCAGTGTTTTGGCTCCTGCTGAGCAGCACTGGCACAGCATCAGTGCTGTACCTCAACATTTCCCCCATGTGGGCAAGATCCTGGGAAGGGACACAGCTAGGCCAGCTGACCCAAACTAACCAAAGGGGTATTCAATACCATATTCTATCAGCTCAGATACAGAAGCTAAGGAAAGGAAGAGGAATGGAGGGCATTCATTATTTACAATGTTTGCCCTGCTTCCCAAGAAGTGGCTGTAAATCGCTTGTTGATGGGAAGTAAAGAATAAACCTGTTTTTTTCTTTTTGCTTGTTCTCACCCAGACTTTTGCTTTAGTAAACTGCTTTATCTCAACCCACGAGTCATTTTCCATCTCATTTCCTGTTCTCTGTCCAGCTGGGAAAGGGAGTGATAGAGCAGCTTATTGGGCACCCGGCACCAAGCCACAATCACACTATGAAAAGCTTGAATCAGTCTCCACTAAGAAAGGTTTGCTGTAAAGGTATACAGGGAATCATACTTCATGGGGCAAATAGATTCTGTGTCCCTAAAGGATCCCACCTGAGACTGAAACTGTGCTGCCAATTCCTATGGTTGCTAAAGTTAAATGTTCATACCATGCCATTACACGCAACTTAATTAATCCACTGATTGTTCCCATACTCTCACAGATTAGGGTACCCTCTCCTAGAAAACATTAGCTTATTAACCCCAGTTACTCTTTCTAAAGCAGTTCCAGAACAGATAATTGCCCACCCCCTAAACGCCAAGGTATTCATAATGTTCTGATTTACCAAGAGGCATTGCAAAGTCTCTCTGAAGTATTTGAATGGAGGAATAATACAGAAGCTCTTTCAGAAGCATCATTAAAACCAGAAAAACCTTTCAATCCATTTAGTGAAGTGCCTGGAGGTTGTCTTTTCAGAAGGGAAACAGAAGTAAATACAGCACACTGAAATTGAATACACAAAGTGCCACAGGCACCGGCCCTCTGCACATCATTTGAGATGCTGGTGTTTTTTCCTGTTTCCTCTTTTTCTTCAAATTATACTCAGCACATTTCAGGCTCATGTGAGGAGGAAACATAATAACCCTGGAGATTTTTATTTATCCCTGAAAAAGGTATAAAGTGGGCATCAGCCAGGGAAGTTACCTCTACTGTCTGCTGAATGTCAGCCAGGAAGTGTCACTTACCTACCATGAGAAAGCAGTTCATAATCCAGCCTCACTCAAACCCCTACCCCTTCTACTGTGGACAATTCACAAGAACTATCTGAGAAAGGCCTCAGGAGAGGGATAGTATCAGCTCTGAACCAGACTGAGATACCTTGTTCATCTCACAAGTCGCACACCGTTGCTGTTAAGTGGCCCTGATAGGACAAGAGAAAATGACCTCAGGTTGTGCCAGGAAAGGTTTAGATTGGATATAAGGAAAAATGTCTTCACTGAAAGGGTCATCAAGCACTGTAACAGGCTGCCCAGGGAAATGGTATAGCCACTCTCCCTGGAAGTGTTTAAAAGATGTATAGAAGTAGCACTTATGGACATGGTTTACTGGTGGATTTGGCAGTTCTGGGTTAATGATTGGACTCAATGATCTCTGAGGTATTTTCCAACCTAAATGATACTTTGATTCTATTAATGTTTAGCTAATGCTAGTGGTGAGGTTCAAGGCTGCACCACCTATTCTGAAATCTCTTCCCAGAACACAGAATGCCTGCCACATAGTCCAAAGAAGTAATACTTTTCACTGTGTTTTCTCCAAGAAGAGACCAAACGAGGACGCATCAAGTGTCAGAAAATGCTTGGCCAAATCTTTGCCAAATCTCTCCCAGCATCCTGACCCCAAACTTGTCCCCTCTTCCAGTCTGCCACACTCTGTATCTCTCAGCCAAGGTTCTCATCTGAAGCCTGTAACCTCAACAGGTCACTGGGCTCCTAGAAACATTTTACAAAAAATTGAGAAAAAACAGTATCTCCGGGATACTGCTTTCTTCCCACCAAGGCTTCCCATGTTTGGGGATGATTCATGAGCTGCATGAGTTAATCTGTTTTGGTGAAGGTAGGACTGCAAAATACAGCCCTGTAGCTGAACACCCATGGCTGAAGCAAGGAGAGAGGCAGAGAAGGAGGAGAAAGAAAAGGACAGCCTGTGGATGATTAGATTTTTTTCCACCCTTTCACTTGGTTTTTCCAACTGCTGGGATGGTTGGTTTTCGCTGCATGCTGGGGTCTGGCACCGATTTTCTTTCCTTGTGTGACATACGTTTTTAAATGAACATTAAAGGTGGTGAAAGCCTGGGGTAGACACTTTCTCTTCTTTTTAAGAAACATCATTTTCAATTCAAACTGAAATAAAACAAATAGTTTCTCTGCTTGCTGACTGAAATCCAGGTTTAAGACCCTGCAAGAACTTATTCAGTCAGTAAGCAGATCTACCTTGAGTTCCTAAAATGTTCCAGGAAGCCCACAGACAGGGAGATTTGCATTGCTGGAGCTGGTACAACCATCTCTTCAAGCTGTCCTCTTCTTCCCAAGGTAAAGCCTTCCTTACAGATTCCTCTAGCTATGCCGAATTTTATCTTTAAGAGTGACATTTTCCATATCAGATGTTCATGTCAGGTCTGATATTTTACAAAGACTGTAGTTAAAATGGTCCGTTGTTTTCCAAAAATAAGCAAGAGGAAAAAAGCTATTTTACCAACATTAAGAAAAATATAGTGACCTTTATAAAAAGCTCCAGTGGTTCTCTGCTTTCAAGGGACATGAATTTTGATGAGAGAGGAAAGCAAATGTTCATTTCATGCTGATTTTTCCCATACTTGTGAAAACCTAGACAGGCCATAAGCCTTTGGAAAAACTGCAATTTACCGTTGTTCAAGAAAAATTAATAGAGCTTTCAAAAAAAAAATCCCCCAGCCTTTTTAAACTCCTCTCCTCACTGGGCCTTTTGGAGTCTAAGGAATTACACATGAGCTCAAGTAAGGCCTATGACTTGACTGGGGAAGCAGAAGAAGAAGAAATACACCTCTTGGGTTTGTATTTCCCATGATCGTGCCTGCCCCCTGCACAAAGGGATCACTGGAAAAAGAGGCTGGCTGATTCCAAAGCAGGAGGAAAGAGCCAGGAAGGTGATTTGGGATACTGCAAGAGGTATGGGGCTAAAATGCTACATGGGAGAAGAGAACTGGGAGGTGTGGCACCTGGATTATTTGGACAAAGAGACGGTGACTTGTTGGAGCTGAGGGGAGGGGAGGACAGATTGGACAAGGAGTCAGAATGTAAAATAAGTGAAAATGGATGAAAATAAGTGACACAGTCCAGCAGTGGAGGCTGGATTTTTCTAGATCTAGGTTTTGGAGCTTAGATTAATTGTCTGTAAGGTAGATTCTAACTTTGCTAGGTGAAAACCAGACTAGGACACGCCAGAAGGGCAGAACAGAAAAAGCAAGCTAGTGGAGACAAGATAAAAGAGGTCAGCAGTAGAAGAAAAAAGCTAACAAGTTCATGACCACTAAACCATGCAATTTGGCAAAGTGCTGGCTTATTCACTACACAAAGTCAAAAACTGCAAAACAGGGAGAAGAGATCAGTAAAATCTCTTAAACCAGATATTTTACAAGCAGTCTCTAAATCTGTGCACCCCATTTTCTGGATGCTTAACAAAAGATGGACAAATCCTCTGGCTTCTTTTTTTTGGTCTGGTGACAATTCCAAACAAAAATAAGTACTGTATTGAGAGCCCAGTCTTGGCAAATCAGTAAGTATAAAGTTTTNGATCATTTTCAAATATCTTTTGTTCAAATGAAAGGAAGATACATATTGAAGTTATAAACTAATTTGAATTCGAAATTCAGTGTTTCATCTCAAATATATTGGAAGAAATAATTCAAATTAAAATTAAAAAAGGGAAATGGTTTGGAGACTGTTTTGCTTTTCTCCTGGGTTCAAAATGATTTCTGCAAAACAAACAATTATACAGTGTATAAACAAACAGCCTATATAACTTGTATGTCACCAAATTTCCATTTCTACATTAATAAAAAATCAATGAAAAATGGTGTTGAGTCCTAGGTAAGACTTGGTAGGGGGCAACTGAAGAATTGCTGAGTTGAAGACAGAGAGAAATTTGCTTTGAACACTGAAAGCATTCTGTAATGATCAGTACTTTGAATAATGAGATTCTAGGTGTCTCAGATGGACCATGAAAAATTAATAGACATTTTTGACCTTAATCTTGCTGCACCTCAGTTCCCCACCTATACAATGGATTTACATAAAGTAGCTTGTGTCCTCTCATCTTGTAGGAGTAGGGTGAAAATCCATGAACTTCACGATGCACCGAGAGACTGGCCTAACGTGCCACAGATAACACATTGAGACAAAGAATCCTCAATTCTCAGCAGCCTGTGGAAGCAGACACAATGCAAAGCTTAAAGATACACATTAAGCAAGGCAAAGGAAACAAAATACTGAATCACTGCTCAGCCAGGAAATGTCACCCATCCTGCATACAGAAGCAGGCAGGAGTCCTGTCTTGAAAGATAGTACTTAAACCACGACTCTGTAATGCACAGACACAAGAATGCCAAATTAAGATTGCAGCCTTAATTCTGGCATTTTCTTCTGTTTGAAGTGCTTGCCTTTGCAACCTCCATAATATTCTTCTGACACAGTTGTGTGTATGCAATATATGAAAGGCTCTTGGCTCGGGGGCCTTGGACTTCACAGAACATTGCAGTAGTCCCCGTGAGTTTTCCTCCCTGGTTATTTTGCTTCCAGCTCATACCGGTTTTGCAGCACTGTATTAGAGCTTGTCTTTTCCTGTCTCCCTCCTTTACCACATGCCCTTCCCCAGAACTGCTTCCTCACCTCCAGCCACCCACCCTGCCAGCTCCCCAGCAGTGGCTTTCATTGCTGCATTGTTAATTATTTGCTCGGGCAATCACAATCCTAGGACTATGAGCACAGACAGAGGTCTCACTTCATTAGATATAAAATAGCAAATACAACAGCTAGAGGTTTCCTAAATTCAGGGCAAAATTGCAATAGTGTTGGCTTTCTTCATTCTTCACAGATCTGGTCCATGGCGCAGAGGTGCCTACCTCCATCTCTTCTTTGCAACCTTCCACCCAGTAACTGTACTGGTGGGAGGCAGAAAGGAAAACTTTGACTCATCACACCTGTCTCTAATGGCAGTTGTCATGCTCCTTCTAACCCCAGATTCTCTAACATTTTCACTGCTATATAACTTCTGTAGTATTACAGTTTTTATTCATACCTCTTTACCAGAACAGCAGCTTAAAAATCCCCTACTTCTCACCTGAAAACTTCTGTTGGGGTAAAACTCCCTTCAGAGAATTTCCGGTATGGCTTTGTTCATCCTGAAAAATACAGCCAAAGCCTTATGCAAAGACCATACAGACAACAAGTTTGCATCAAATGAAACAAAGAGACCATATTAGGTTGGGAGTAGGGGCTGATGTTTAAAAAAATTCTGTTCGGAGGGAAAGATAACTTAGAAATTGACAAAAAGGAAATACTTGAAAACAAGAGTTCAGAGCTTCTTTAGTTTTCAACTTTTTTTTCCCTAATAATATTAAGCTTCAGAAGTTCAAAATGTCAAAACAATAGACAAAGACCAATCCAGCCCAAACTGTGGATAATCCTCCCTGGCATCATGACACCAGTGCAAGGTTCTCCTTTGCTAACACCCCTTGTCCTGTCCTGTTGTAAGTTACTGACTTACTCCTTTTTCTTATTCTCTCTCTCCCTTTTCTTTCTCACTCCTGGCTCTCTCCTCTGGCTCTCCCTGGTGAACAGTGAGCTGCAAGAAGCATTCCTGGGCTAGAAATTAACATATTAATGAAGAAAGAGCCTTGAAGAAGGGTTGAGAGATGGGGAGAAATAGAGAGGAGGCAGGCAGAACAAAATAACAAAGGGAAGATATAATGAAGAAGGGACACAGAGCCAAAGACACAAAGGGAAGGGAAAAAAGCCTTTCTCGGGAACTTGTGTTATTTCAAACACTTCCATGGGAAGAAAAGATGAAAGAGAGGAAAGGAAGGGGGTAGGAAAAATGGGGTGGCTCTTCTGTTTTAAGCTAAAATTTAATATTTCTATAGAAAAGAAACACCTATTGAGGGAAGGATAAGAAGATGGAAGATGGGAGTGATGAAAGGACACAGAGACACACAAAGGGGGCATGACTGATAACAAGAGCAGTGTGTTCATCCCTGGCTGTTTGCAAAACACCATGAGCATGGAATCATGGAAACACCAGTGCAATAGGCTTTGTCTATGGGTGTTTGCCTCTCCTGCAACCTCCTGTTCTCTCCTTCCACAATGTAAACCTGCAAGCCTGCCCCAAAAATTATGCTGAAAAAGAAGGATAAAATGTCAATTAGCAAGGACTACTGTTGATCTGGCAAGCTCACAAGCATCCTACTCCCAACCGCTCTCAGCGCTCTCTCAGGCAAACAGTGGGAAACCCATTAGGAGCAGTGGGTTGAGAAGGAAGTAAAAAAATTGTTAATTCAAATGTTTAAATACTTGTTCCATCCTCTCTGTTTCTCTGTTTGACTACCCACCATTTACATCCTTGTTAAGAAGCACTGCAGAAGAACAGATTCTGAATAATGCAGAAGAATATATTCTAAATCTCCTCTTGCACCTACTGGCCAGAACAAGCCCACCATTCCCATGCCTGCTGACAAGACAAAAAAAGGGATTCCTGGCCTGAAGAAGGAACATAGAGAAATAGCATTTTTAGTGTTGAAATACAAAGCAAACATTGCAAAACCAAGGCATAAGGACTTGACTAGGAAAACAAGCTTTCTGGCATAGGTCTACATCAGTAAAGATGTAAGCTGCTACCAGAGAGCCATTCTTGTAAAACAGATCTGTCTCAGTTTATCCCCACCTTTCACAGTCCCACCAGCGTGTGGCAGTACAGAAGAACTTGTTCCACAGGTCCCTGGTGGTGCCAAGCCAGCTCCTTGACACCTCACCAGACTACTGCAATAGTGAGAACACCCTCAATACTCTGAGTGCCGAGGCCCATGGTCTTGTGCAGCAGCCTCCTCGAGGTGCAGTGATTAAGTAAATAGCCACAGGCACAACAGTGTTTGTCTCCTTGACCAGCCCAACACCTCCTTTCTTCCATAATGGTGAGGGGAGCGGACCAAGGACCATTTGTTATTCAGCCATCTCCAGATGAGACCCCTAGGTGCTACCACACAGGTTTCTTTGATACTTAGAGAAACTTTCAGCATGAACTTCTGTCACAAATGTGACGAATTTGTATGGTTGCTTTCCCTTGACTTCTCAGGTGACAAGAGGATGTTCAGGAATTTCCTGGCATAGGAGTTCCCACTGCTCAGCTTCAGCAGAACGGCCACAGCCAATGTCACAGCATCTATGCAACTGCCTGGTTTTGGGTACTACTGCTGCTCCGACCTGTGGCATCTGAAAAGGCAAGTGTCCTGGTTTTTCAAAGACAGGTATTTGCTAAAGAAGGCAGAAGCCTCCTTTAGAATAGGAGAATGTAACCCCCTTCCCTCCGAATTGGCAAAAGTTTGAAATCAAGGGGCTTTCAGGCAACGGTATGAGAAAAGAGGAATAACAGTCCTTTACTAATATATTTTATATATATGGTGGAACAGACAAAACAACAACAATGGTAACCACAACAAATAAGAACAGATAAACCCACAGACAGTCTCT
>VYZT01022332.1:45111-137316 GCA_013400735.1 Pomatostomus ruficeps
GGAGGAGGGAAGAAACTAAGTTTCTATCAGAAAGGAAAAAAAATGCACATGCTCCTGATAGGCGCCTGTGATGAAACCGCATATGGCCAGCCATCAGTGTGCAAGCCAGAAAATATCCATTGCCCCATCAAGCTAGTTCTTGAAGGAAAAAGGGTATTTTTCGCCTTCCCTCCATTGCTCTGCTAAAGCAGGTTTTCAAATTCCCTGAGGTGCTTTAAAACCCACAGTACCTTAATTGCATTTTGTGATCAGAGAAGGATCAGCAACAGCATAGATGGTGCTAAACTGTAGCCAGAGCTGGGTTTGTGGTTTCAAAGCTCCACTACAGAGGGAGGATTTTTGACTCACATTCCGTGAGGAGTGGAGAGAGTCTGAAGGCACACGTTAAAACATATTGTCACCAGCAAGTGAAGTTGCCACAGTATTAGCACTAATTGGACTTGGCTGCGGAGCAGAAGATGTCTCAGAGGGCTGGAAGCAGAACATGGACATTTTCCCATCTGGAAACTGATGGTGCATACCAAAATTCATTCCCAGCTGGTGGATTTTGGAGGCGTTTATGAAAGAGTATGTCCTTTAATCAAAAGATAAACCATGCCAAAAACCCATCATTTCACTTGAACCCTTTTATTAGCTCAGTTGGTTAGAGCAAGGTGCCAGTAACAGCAAGGTTACAGGTTCAATCTCTGTATAGGCCATTCACTTAAGAGTTGGACTGAATGATCCTTGTAGGTCCCTTCCAACTCAGAATATTTTGTGATTCTGTGATCCTTTTTTAATTGCAAAGAGGGTGAAACACCCAACACCACACAGAGCAAGTGCCTCCTCTCCCCCTCTGACAAAGCCCAGCTATGCAGGACTAAGGCATCATGTGGTGCCTGCTGAGGAACAAACATTTCTGCTGTGCAATCACATACTCCTACTGAGAAGCCAGGGATCTCCAGTATCCTACCAGCATATAAGTTAGTTTGATGTTTGACCTTCTGCTGCAGGACAGCTCTGCTTCCCACTGCCCAAGCAGGACTGCTTAACAGCTGGGCAAAAAAGGAGGACAGCCAGACATAGACTGCTCTTCTGCATCAGGAACCCTGAGCAGCCCACCTGCACGGGGGAGGTTTGGATCAAGAGCATGTTACAAACTGCCCTCAGCATTCCTCTCCAGTGGCAGAAAAAAAGGAGTCAGAGGAAGCTAACACTTCTTCCAAGATGTGGTGGTACATGACTGTTCACCTCCTGACCAGGCATCATGAAATACCAGTAGCCCCAAGCCAGCAAACCCAGCACCTTCCACCAGCACTGCGCCACTGCAATGCACACAGGGCAAATGAAATGCAATAGGAGATGCAAGACAGGGACAGAAAGAAGTGATGGTGGTATGCAAAAACAGAGAGTAAGACAGTACACAACAAGGGATGCAAGGAGGCAGAGAGACCCTGACAGAGGTGGAACGCAGGGGCCAGCCCCAGCCTCCAGCTGCTGCTGGAGCAGTGACAGAAACAAGCAGATTTCAGCAGCAGGGATCTCTAATCTGTCATCAGCGCTCACGCCACATGCTGCCAGCCTGCACCAGCCTGATGGCAGCGGGACACACCAACCAGTGGGAGCATAATGAGCTGCTAACAAGACATGGGCTTAAAGGCTCCAAAAGGTCAAAAGTTACATATGCTTCCCCACCCTGCAAGTTTCTGAAAAGGGCAATTTCTGCATCCTTGGGAACATGCCACTTATACCTTCTCTCACCACCTCCCCAGCATTAAAAAGCAAGTCCCAGCACTGTGCCTCCCACAACTGGAGCAGCACAGGATTCAAAGGCTGAAGCAGGGCTTCCCAGCCTGCTGCCAAGCAGGTAGATGCAGCCCTGCCAAACCGAGTGAGACAGGGCTCCCATCCCTTAGTATGAGGGCAACTCAACAAACCTATGAATAGAGAAAGAGCAATGCAAATGGTCCGTTCTTCATTCCTGCCTCAACTCCCCACTGTACTGTGCGAAGGTGTGTGACCCACTCAGCTAGGAGACAACACAGAGTGGCTCCATAGCAATACCTGCAAATTACATATGACGGCCCCAGTGTCTGACATGGAAGGCAATGGCTGCCATGATTGGAGAGCAGAGGGCAGGAGGGTGGGTTAAGAGACACCAGAGAAACAAGGAAAGGTGTTGCCTAGGCACTGTCCTTGGCACTGACCTGGGGAAAGCAGGTCCAGGATGCTATTGGCATGGTGCTGCTGACAGGTATCAGGGTGATACAATACCCTGAAGGGGCACTGCACTTTTTTGGGGATATGGACAGTCCATATGGTCTTGAGTTTCCAGGGAAGCCATTTATTTGTACAACCCAACTGCAAGAACTTTCCCTGCCCACTGACTCACTGTTCAGGTATCTAAACCCCAGAAATTCCTAGTTTCCATTAGGGAAATGTGGCCATGTGAGAACAGAGCTTGTCCTGGTTGTTCCAGGGAAAATGGTTTTCAAGCACTCTTCAAAGGTTCTTCTGCATTCCTTATCTGTTTGGCATGGTAAGCTCTAGATGAATGTCACTTCCCCCAGAGTGGAAGTGTCATGTCCAAACAATGCACTGAGCTAGCTTGCCAGCTGTTTTCCTGTTTGAAGAATCTGAGGTACAGAATTGAACCTAACTTTGGTTCCCTCTAAAAGTCTTTCTTTGCAAAGGTGGTATAATTCCACATTTGTATTTTAATTCCAAAGCAAATGCTCCACTGCACATTTTATTAAAATGAAATCTGGTGTGTTCAGCCTGGTGTTAAATGAGAGACTATTAAAGCCAGTCAGTGGAGAACTCATTAGTAACCCTACAACAACAAACTAGTAGTTATGGCCCAGCATTCACAAGCAGCCATGACAAGTAGAAAGAACCCAGGTCTCATTGAAGGCTATAATAAAACCATAGTTTATATAGCCCAAAGACTGTGAATATCCATACAAAACAGCTGAGCTTCCATTCCTCAAATATATGCCAGAAATTATATTCCTTTCTCATGACTCATCTCTGAATTCCACTCCTAAGAATACTCCTGTCATTTAGTTATTTCTTCCCATTTCTAAAATGTAATGAGAAGCACCAATCCAGAGCTCAAGGAAATCTGTCCCATCAATTAAAATAACGAAATAAGCAGAAGGCTGCCTATAAACACATCCACCTCTGCCCACTCACTCCTCAGCAGTCATGGTGAAGGGAGAAAAGATGAGCTTTGCAGGATGCCTAGAAGCCTAGCAACTCTCCTAGGAAGGGCCAAGAGGTAAGAACTCCTCACCTGAGCATTTCCTTCCCAACCTTTGAGATCTTCTCATCCAGAAGAAAAGAACAGAGCACGCAGTGGTTTTGCTGGGTACCCAGACGACCAGATACTGGGATAACTATAAACCTGGTAGACTGAAATATTCAGAGCAGATTTCTTTCTGGGACAATGGAAGAATAAATGAATAGGTAATTATTACAAACAGAACAAAGAATTAAAGACTGTAATTGAACTGGGAAACAGCATTTGGATATTTGGATTCCAAATCACCACCTAAGCCTATTATCAGCATAAATTGAGATAAATCCCTCACTAGAGGAAAAATGTCTCAAAAATCATTCAAAAAGATAACTAACAAACCTTGTAGAACAAACCTTTCTAAAAGTAACATTTTACTACATTTAGCGGAGTTATCTCATCAGCAGGTTCACTTATTGGACAAAATCCAAAATGTTCAGTGGTCGTGATGATACTTCTGCAGTTCCAGTCTGACACGAAACAGAACCAGTTTCAAGTCAGACAGAAACAGTTGCTATGAGACCATTAGTGATACAAGAAGATGCAGACCAAACACCTACATTGTCAAGAAATGGCATTTAGATAACAGTCTGTCTTGTTTCCCTCTGTGCTTGCAGCCATACTTCAAATAAAATTTTGTTTGAACAAGTTCTTGCAAAAATGAACAAGTGTCAGTGTAAAAAGGAGGAAAGATTTGGAGAATCTGAACAACATTCAGTTCATTTTCTCCTTATTCCTTTATATACACAGGTCAACCACTGATACCATGTTGAACAAGACCATTTGGTTTTAGCTGCATTCAGAACAACTGCTCTTTTAGAAAGACAAGAAAAAAAAGTAAGAAATGGTCAGAGTTCAAAGGCAGATCTTGGGAAATTACTAATTCACAGCCTTAATGTATAGTGTGCCCCAGCTGAACTAAATTACACTTTTTTTTTAGTTGGATGTGTCACTCTTCAAAGAATAAAATGGGAAAATTCCTTTATTGCGTTGCCTCCCCAGCTGTGGATCTGAAGTAAATTGGACCACTTTGGATTAGCTTCAAGAGTTTCTGAAACAGTAGCTACATGGTGATACTTCATCTGAGGTCACGTACACATACACTTTGTCTACCCAGATATCAAGCCCACGTACATGCATTTCTCTCTTCTGTGTAGGCATGTGGAGGGGGAACTGTAACTTGCAGATGGCTGAATATAGTATTGCTGGGTCCAGAGCAAGGCTAAAATTAGCTTTCCAGAACCTGCAGTCCAGTCCAAAATGAGCCAAACCATGTTCCAGACATTCAGGTATTGCTGCTACCTGGTGTGTACAGTGCACAAGTACTGTGGGATCCTAATAGGTGGAAGGGGTTAGGGAAAGTATGAAGCAGCCAGGCCTGCAGAATCTGTAATCTCCCACACAGACAAAGCATATCAGGAGAGGTTTAAAGCTTAGCACATAGTAAATTCCAGCAAATTCAATGGAACTTGAAGGTATGAACACAGATTACAGCTATTAATCTCTGTGGGTTTTGGCTCAGTGAGGTGAAGTCACATCTTCATGGCTGCCTCTTTCCACATCTTGTGCTTCTCATCTACCTCTCCTCCTGCACAGACTTCAGGCATGAGGCTGAGCTTGAAGCCTTCTGATTTCTATCAAACCCTTGGTTTTGTAAAAGCAATGGCTTATTTCAGACACCACAAGATTTTAAACTTCAAAAGGTACCCAAAGGTAATTTGACTTACATAAAAAACTAAGCACCCAACTCACTGAAGTCAAACTTTTTAACCATCTCACTTGGAAATGCAGAGAGAATGGAAACATGGGAGGGAGAAGGAGGTAGGGTCAGAACCCCCTCACAGGTTAGCACCATGTGAGGCAAAGTGAGTATTTGCACCTTGCTCACAAGTAACTGAAAAGTATAATTATTTCTGAGTTAGCTCAGGTGCCTGCAGCAATCTACATAGTGGCAGAATAGAGCTTGGCATGGACCAATTGACTCTGCTTTTCAGTGAGACTGATGTCAGTACCCAAACTAAGCTGGGTATATCTACGTGTATCGGCACTCATTCCCATGAATGCTGTACCCAAAGCAGACAAGGGAGCAGAAACAGCATGATTTGGGCCATGAAGGTGAGAAGAAAGCTAGGATCTTCAAAAGTGACAAGAACTGCTTTCATGTGTGGTGCCCAGGCTTCAGGGCATATCTACACGGCACAACAGTACTATTATATCTACACTCAAGAGTCTCTGAGCTGGAAACTTCTAAACAATGCAAAAAGGTGCTATGCAGAGAGATTATGCTGGGTCCTTGAAGCAGCATAGCTATATGTGGATGATGTTATGCATAGGCTAATAGAGTGTCAACAGAACTCATTAACAGAAGGTCTCTGCAGAATGCTGCATCACATAGCCAGGAATGTTTTGTTTCCTAGATAACTGCTGAAAAGACACAATAGAGCTCCTCCCAAAATCCCTCTTCATCTGGAAAGGTAGAACAAAAGCCTGCCTTGATGTTACTTCTCATTACTTTGTATATACTAAATATATTTTCCCTGCTTAATCATTCCAGTGATGACTCAAAAGAGCAGCAGAAAAAACCCTTAGTCCTAAGCCTAAGGAAAGGAAAGAGATAAAAGTTTTGAGCACCTCTGGTGGTTTCAAGGCCTGCATAGAAAAAAAAACTAGCATGGGGAAGAGGAAGTAAAAGCAATAAGACATAGTAGTATGCCAATGGGTCATAGAGACAAAGAATGAATAGCAATACGGATAATATATTTGGGCAAAGAATAAAGATCTCTTACAGTCCCCAACATTCAGGCAAAGCAAAAATCTGCTTCCTTGTCCTCTAGTCCCTCTATCTGCCTAGTACAGTTGATAGTGAGGGGTCACAGCATGCAGACCAATCCATCACATTTGCACTGCTCAATGATTCAGTATGACAAATGAACAAAGACACTGAGCTCTGAGTGGCCTGATGGCTAGTGCCTGGATTCTCCTTTGTCCCACCACAAAGGATCTAACATGTCCAAGGATTTTATTTGTAAAACACTGGACAATGACAGCTGAGCAGGTCAGGGGGCATCTGGATTCCATGTCTAATTATATGGGTTGCTTTGCTGCACGCTAAAACTCCATCTGGGACAAAAAGGAATACTGAGTAATCAGAGTGCTGTTCTAGAGGTTGTTCCACCACAAGCTTCCTCTATGCCCTTAAGCAGATGCCTTAGCACTGTTTCTTAGGAAAATCTGAATATGGAGAAAAAGAAGGTGTTTATTCAAACAGGTTTTCCCTATGTTTAAATACCTGTTTCAATTTTGAAAAACTTGCTGTTCTAATCGAGGTACTAGGCTTTCTGCATAAGATACGCAAGAGAGAATGGTACCCAAAACACCCAGCAGGCAATGGCCAATGAAGTGCCAAAGAGCAGGGTGACAGCACAAGCCCTCTTCTGAGGTAAACCAGATTCTTAAGACATCTAAGGTCTTTGAAGTCTTCGAGTATGAAGCAGAGTCTGAGCAGAGTTGATGGCTCTAACCCTTTTTGCAGCTCTCCACATCTCTTTACACTTCCTTCTCTCCTGTAATTCAGGGCTAATGAACAGCAGAAGGACACTTTGTGTTCAGATAAAAGTTGCAATGAAACTATTCCAGGTAGGTTACACAACCATCACCTATAAGAGACACCTGTTCACATAGTGCTAGTGCCTGGAACAGAAGCTGGTGCCTTCTAGACTTCAACACAAACATTCCCACTGCTTGTAGCAAGAACCCACCTGAGAGTTGCAGACCCAGTCATGCAAAGACACTCCAAAAAAGTTCAGTGCTGTTATGAAAACAAAATTTTGTCCATTGTGGGGCACACTCAGATTTTTGCACTATGCCTTCATTATTCTTTTTCCTCATGCTGACTTGCCCTCTGTGTTGTACGAAGGCTTTCTAAGGGGGTGACAACACTGGCACTCATGATGCACAGCAACATGGGTCCCACCCTCGGCTCACCCCCCCTTGCCCAGGTGCTGCCCAATACCACCTGCTGCCCCAAATCACCACGTGCCCTAGCAGAAATATTTTGGTATCAGAGGTCATCTTTGACCACCCTTCTGTAAGGCTGGCCTAACTCTTTCCCTTACCTGTTGAGCATGTTGGACTGGTAAATCCTTTTCTCCTGGGTGTTGTAACAGCTGCTCTTGGGCTCAGGGATGAAGCTGTGTTCAGACAGCATATCAGAAGCAGCCGTGGTGATTATGGCTATTCCATCCCTTACTCTGGCAGGAAGACCGTAGTCCCATTCATCATATGAGACAGAGATAAGCCCGGTGGGGAACTCAGATGGCACTGTGTCTGTATCCCCTGCCACCAGGCTGGGCACGATCCACGTGTAACCATAGCCTGTCAGACCCACTGAGTTGGCCACCTCAAAAATGTAGGTGGCCTCTTCCTTTGTGCAGTAGAGGAGGATAACAGGGCTTTGGAGCTTCTTGAGCTGGTTCTGGATCTTTGAGTCCCCATCGTCCAGGGACATGTCCAACAGAAGGACCTCCTCCAGTTCCCAACCCACAAAGCTGTGCTCAATGGTGCTGCGGATCTTGTTCACAAAGTCCTGGTAACCAGGGAAGTAAGTAGTGACAATGGAGAAGATGTACCAGTCGTATTCTTCCATGATGTTAAGCATGACAGAAGCTTGCTGTTCTATTGATGGGCCAAACTGGAAGAACATGGATGACTCATCCTAGAATAGGAAGTCAAAGAGAGGAAGAGAGAGAAAAAGAAAACAATAATAGGTCAAAGGCAATAAACAGCATTCCTAGTCAATCCATTGAGCATAAAGGGGTAGGCACACAGTCAGAATCTTACTTCTTACATATCTTGGCCAGAGCTTAAAGATTTTTAACTTTTTAAAATTTAATGAAGCAAGTGAGAAGGGAGTAAAATCCTTTTTATGACTAGCTGTTCTTACTTTATTTTTAAAGGCAGGTTGCCAAAATTACTTAAAGGTTTTAAATGTTAGGCCTGATTCTAACAGATAAAGAACAAGTGGTACACAAGTGAGGACAGAAAAACAGAATGTGTACAAAATATTTCCATGAAATTAAAATTTTTAATCCACAATTATCATAACCTTATATGTAGCATAAATAGGATACACAGCAGCTTTGACATTGATTTTTGGGACACTTGGATACTGAGTTTGGGACAGTCACTCTAGTCTGAGTATACAGACCAAAGTATAAAGAGAGTAGGCAAAATCATTGGATACAAATAGCTCTGATAATCTCTACTGCTAGCTCCTCTCAAAGCAAGCAGCAGCACAGAGGTCTACAACTGTGAAGGCTCAGTCTCAAAATAACATAAAATACATTAAAATAAAAAAAGAGATTTCTAAACCATGATGAGGTTTGTTGACACTATGTTTTAGAGAAATGTCAGCTCACTATTTCTCTTGGTATTGCTCTCATATCCTTCCACCATACTAAGTTCATCTTTGCAAAAATCAGAACTTGTACAGCTTTATAACCTCCAAGACTCCAAGACAGTTCTATACAGATATCAGCTCTCAAATGGCATAGTGTAAATCTTTTTTGTCCTGGGATTTCACCAGATACCAGGCTTTCAATTTGTGACAGATCCAGAAAAATGCAAATCCCTGCTTTTGCCCAATTCATGAAGGAAAAGAATGGAAAAAAGTATTTGCGAATATGCTCTGTTAGGGATTTATCTTCTATCTTTTAAAATCAATTGCAAACTCCTGCTGACTTCTGTAGAGTAGGATTAGATCATTTAAAAAAACCAACCACAAATTTAAAAAACCAAAAAACCAACCAACCAACCAACCAACCAAAAAACTTACACAATAAAGCACACATCAAACAAAAGAAAATAAATTAGTTAATTAAAAAGTTTTAAAAGGCAGAATTAAATTATATCTCTCTGTGTAGGGATTCCCATTCTAATAAGAAAGTTCTCCAAATCCAAACACTGCTTTTAGGAATGAGAACAGCCCCAGCTTCTTTTAATAAGCCTGGAAAACTGGACCAGAGATAAAAAAGGATGTACTCAGGAGTCTGAGACCTGGGAAAACTCTTTGTGCCTCAAGACATTATCTCAAGACAGTAATATTTAGAACAGCTCTCTATCAAATTAAGTCTCCTACAGTCTGGCAGGTAAAGCTGTTTTTCAGCAGGGATGCAGTTAATCAATCATCCATTCATCCTTTAGTCATGGTTTGATTACCTATAGTCATTTTCTATATTGACAAAATATGCTATAGCTCAGAAGCTCCAGAAAAAAAAAAATAAAGGCCTTATCCCATACCCAGCCTTAAGCTGTTTGTTTCTCTTTCCTGAGCTCCCTGTGGGTCACATCCTGTACGAAAGAGTCCTTGCTCGCAGATCCCCATGCCTCTCTTCTGATATTTGGTGATTAAACTCTGTTCACTTCCTCCATACAGCTCACCACCCACATGTGAAAGTTCTCTTAGGGCTGGTCTTTGCTTAGTGGAAAAATAAATGTATGCAAAAAGAAAAAGGCAAAGACAACAGCAACAAACTGAAGAGAAGTTAAAAAAAAAAAAAAAAAAAAACCAGGAGCAGCAACTGGAGCCACTCAATACATGGAAAACATCTCATATTTTTACCACTGGAATTCACCCCTTTCTCTCAGAACTGTGCTCAGGAAAAGAACCGACTCTTCTAATAAAAAGATACCTTATGTCTTTGAAGCTTATGCAGAAAATTAGAAAAGACTGAGGGAAAAAATCAAACTATTGTCACAGTATCTGCCAGAATTTGGAAAAAGCCTGAACAAGCATCTCCAACACCCTTCATTACACAGTGCCTTTGAAAGCCACTTGTAGCAAACTGAATGCTAGAATGCGAAGACTCAGCCTTACTGTAACATGAAAAGGCAAGACAGCTACACTGATGACTAGTATTTATTTTTATATTAAGTTCAACAATAGCCTTTCTATTCTTATGCATAAGAGCCTCTGAATTGACTGCAATTTTTCACCATTTCTAGCAGAGCCTAAGATCTGAAGGGGCTTGGTTATTGAATTACAGGAACATTTGACACACAGCATCTCGAAGTCTTGTCTGGTTGCTTCCTCAGTGATAAATAGGGGACACTAGATGGTAAATCCACTAGTATTTCAAGGCTGCATACACACACTTAGTGAGTAAGCATGATAGCAAGGTGCAGGAGGTAATGCCCTCCCAGTGATTTAAACAGGGTCAAGCTAAAATGCCTGCTGACGCTTCGTTCCACATGAGTGCACCGCCTAACTGTAGAAGGGAATTCAGCCCCAAAGACTTGAGGAGAAAATTCGGAGCTCCTCACTAACAAGAGCATATCAGAACATCAAAAATCAATACACGAAATAGATAGCTTTATCACAACCCAGCGAAACAATTCCGCTCCACTGAGAAATGTAAGCACTCCACCTTAAATCAAACAGTACAGGCCAGTTGACTGTGCATGCCATAATTGCTCTTAAGCAACTGTTGGCACTGCCATTACAGAAGCAGCAAGAAGACGCAACTCATATTCAATATGACAGCATTAAGGAAGCGCAAGCCAGTCCAGATTTTGGGTTGTCAAGATGTTTCTTGGCATTTAATCACCCCAATAGCTAGGCTAGCCAAATGTTCTTCATTCCCTAACCAATTCAGCACTCCGAGAAGGGTGAAGAAGGAAGGACAGACAACGGTATAGAAGAAAGTGTCCCTCTCATAATAAATCAGGAGAATTGCTGATAGAGCTGGGCAGAAATCTCAGCCACTGCCTTTTTTGGGGAACAAAAAGCAAACTAAGAAAAATGTCCAAAAGCCACAATCTTCTTCCCAATTTTGTTTTTGGGCATGCCTGATAGAAAGTCAAGGAAAAAGAAAAGGAGCTGAACTGATTCAGAGCAGCGGGGCTATGAGACAGAGCACGAATTTGACCTCACTGTGGTGTCACAGTGAAAGTTTTTAAATTAGGAGCGAGATCTAAGGTGGTTTTACCATTTTTACACACATATACCCTGTAGAATCATTATTGCTTTATTACAGTCTAAAACCAAAAAGGAGTATTTTACCCTTCCAGATATTACGGGTTTTTACAGAACATTATAAGTTCCTATTTTTCTCATGAAGAGATTTCACACTTTCTACCTTCCCTTTTTACCTTGAAACAGCCAAAACATGGTTCAGCATTGCCACTGGGAAACAGGTTTAAGTTTGGGATAGGGATAGGTTTAATCAGAAGTCCCTTACATTGCACATCATCCAGGTGAAATACAATCCTCTGGCTACAGGAAAAAGCTTGTCTTTCTCCTACAGCCCTTTCATGTGCAAGCTCAGGCTTTCCACAGCCACCTGCTGCAAGAGAGAGCGAGATGATGGAGGGTGTCCCTCACACAGTTGGAAAGAGCAGAGGCTCCATTACAGAATCTCAGTGCTTCCAGAGATCCCAGTACTCCCCCACTGTCACCCAGTACACCCCCACTGTACAAGGTCAGGAATCTGTAGTTTGCAGAGCTGAACTGGAGGTGGAGCTAATCAATCGACACAGCACCACTCCCCTGCTGACAGATGGCTTCCCACAGAAAATCTGCTCCGAGTTTACCGATGCTGGGATAAGTATTGCCTCCTCCTCCTGCACGTTTAACCCTCAAATAAGAAGGCTGCATTGCACATGGTGAAGGTACAAACACACTCGCCATGAAGCCTTCTCTTGGAGAATGGGGACTAGTGACTTCCTAGATGGATGGAAAAGGGTTTGCAGAGGCAGGACAAGGTTTCGGAACAACCAAGTACTATCACCAACACTTCTAAGTTCTTCAGACTTGCAGACAGGCCAGGTCTGACCCACACCTCACTGAAGAGGTAAGCCCCTAGCAAGGCTGCAGGTGACTCTCCTAGGAACCCTCCTGCAGCAGCACCATTTGAAACCAATCACTGTCATTTAACAAGCCATTTACCTCAGATGTGGCAGGAGAGGTCCCCAGGGAGCTTTTCTCACAAGTTCCTTCCTAACAGGCACTCTAGATTCCCCAGGCAAGCAAATGCAATTACTGCTTTACAAACAGCGTCTTACTATCCAGAGCAAAACTGCTTCTCGGCATGGGGCAGACTGGGGAACATCCACAAAGCAGGGGAATGCAAGATTCCCAAAAACAGTTGCAGTGGTCCACCCATGTTGAGCAACTGGCCGGCCTTGTATTGAGCCAGGGTACTGACTGCTGGTTTGTGAGTGAGGAAATCCGCATGCTGTGTTTCCTCTGTGCAGCCTACCGGAATGTAACCTGGCTCTGTGCTCCATGCTCTGGTGGCTGGTCCACAAACACATTTTTGCTGCTGCTGGCAAGCTCCTCTAGTCCTCCTCTTCAGTCAAAAGTGCCAGACCCCACAAAGGCCAGGTGTGTCAAGTTACATACAAGGAATTCGAGTAAGGAGCAAGTCCAGAGCACTTGTTTGCTTCTAGGATTTTGAGAAATATGTAATTGCAAAATGCCCTAGTCTTCTGTCTCCACACAGGTGCAGGACAAATACAGCTTGTGCTTCTAGGGTAGTAGCCTCTTTTTATTAGACTTTTGGGAACATCAGTATATTTAAGCCCATTTGCTGCTTCATTAAGCTTCCTGTGCAGCCATAATTTAACAACTGGGGTCTGCACTTCCTTTCGAGCTCACAGAGGGGATCCTATCAGATCCTAATGTCTCAGGCCACTATCACTTTGCAAAGTCCTCTTCTCATTTTCCTGATTCAAAAGATAAAGCTGTTCATGTGTCTGTAGTACAGCCTTAATTTGCGAAATTACTCTATGACCAACAGCCAAATAACACAGGGCTGCCTCTTGTTTAGATTTCAGTCCTGTCTACCACACAATTTGAGCGGGAGGGGGGAAAGGAGTGTGCAAGCACCAAATAACTTCTCGGAAAACACAGGCTTTCATTTCCCTACCTATTTATTTCTTTTCTTCAAAACTGAGACACCTCTATGTACTTATTTGTCACAGTCCTGGTGGGATACTTGATTCACTGGGAGTTTTACTGCTCATGATGGAAAATGCCACAACAGTTCAACGTCTTATAATTAAGTTTCCTATATGTCTGAGTCCTGTTTGTTATAACATATCTGACAGGAAATCAGGATCTTTGTTTCTTAAGTGTTCATTTACTTCTGTTTATCTTACCACAAATCCATTACTGCCTCAGTCTAGCCTACAGTCATGATCTGTCTGTTTGGTTTTTTCTCTCCAAATTAAATTTTTTTATTTAGTTTTCAACAACTCAATACAATAAAACTCTGGCTTTTATATTACATGCTGTATCATGCTGTGTGAGTCCTTTCTTGAATGCTCGCAGGAGGGACTATAAGAACATGGTGACACTACAGACTTAATATCATGTCCTCCTGGTGGAACTGGCATCTAGAACAGCATCTCTGCATCTCACATAAATATACACACTCACATTTCCAGAAATACATTCACAGCGAAACCTACTCAATGTAAAGTTGGAGCACGTTGGATTGTGTCATTTCCTAATGACTATGCCTAGTTGATACTATTTAATAGGATTTCAAAACTTTCCTGGTTTACTGAAATAGATTCACTGGGTTACTAATGATTTTGGTTTGCATAGCAGATGACTGACCTCCTGCAATCCTTTTCCCATGTTCTGATTGACTGATGAGTGGATTGTTCTTAGTGAAAATCCTCCAAGCTGCCCTGGGAACGTACTATCAGTGGGAAGTTCAAATTCGTTAGATGCACAAATGCGGTTTATATAACGATATCATTTATCAGCTCCCTCCCTTGTTCGTGCAATAATTACTGAACACACTAGACTTATTTGACAGAAGGATACATAGCTCAGAGGTGATGGTTACAGAAATTGGTGGATGAGTGACAGCAAGAGACCCAGTTCAGTGTTGCCGCTGATAAAAGGCAGACAGGATATACTGTGATAAATTAATTAGGAGAATGGTTGTCGATTCTCTAGGTCTTCTCTAGAAACCACAATCCCTGATGGCTACTAGTTGCAATGAAGAATCTAGAGTAGTTAGCACAGTTCAATTTTGTTACCCTAGTAAATGATAACAAATATACCAAATTCACATGTATAATGACAATACCTACACATGTAATTTTCGTCATATACACAGATCCCAGTCACAGATTGGACATTAATCTCTCTGTAGCAGTGGAAACTGATCTGCTGCAGAGCCCTAAACTAGGGACAACAGTCCAAGTGCTCCAGCACCAAGGAGTTCCTGAGAGCTGCAATAAAAAGGTCTCCAATTAAAGATGACTCAAGGGCTGAAAACAGCTAAGTGATTTCCACTTTCCACTTGAGGATCTGCAGAAATAATTTGTTCAAAAGACTTTGCAACAGAGGAAACACAAGATAACCTAGATTCTGTAATCTTGATCTTGGTATTGTTTCACTCCATACCACATACAGTTAATAAAAAAGATGAAAGAGTCAAACATATCAGGGTCATTGTCTGACATATACAATTCAGAGAAACTCAGTTGTTTGGCTAAAGAAAGGGTGTAACATTTTTGAATTTTACAAACAATGACTGGTAAAACAGGCTAATATATGATGGTATGCTATACCAGCTTCTTAGAGCATCATACATGAATGTCAGCATTTTTCCACAGAGGAGAAATGGCAGTTAGCAAGCTGCCAAGATAAACAGTTTTCCCATCAGGATTGTTATATTTCCATTTTCACCTCTGTAGGTGTGTATTTCCTTGTTTGATGAGAGTACATGGATGGATTAGACCACTGGCCACACTGGGTAGATTCTGCCCACCAGGTGACGTTATACCATGCTGGCAATTCGGACAGTCCAGGACCAGTTTCCCTGTCCCAACTCAGAGAAGCCCACTAGGCTGGCATAATGTCTTGACATTGCCAGCCCAAAACAGATGAAAGTCAGACTGCCCCATTACTCATCCATCTGATTACATCATGGTGTTTGTTTGGCCCTTCTTTTCTGGCTGTCTTACCCTCCAGACTAAGGACTGAATTTTGACTGTAAGCTGAATGGGATATCATTGGTATAGCCTTATTAATCAATAGCAGTCATAAAACTATCCAGCACTTTTTAAAAAGTCCAGTCATAGTATTTGGCAAGGTGTCATTGAATAAATTTCTCAAATCAACTGTCCTGGGTGAAATACTATTTCTTTTTATCATTCCTAAATTAACCGCTCTCCCATTTCATCAAGTATACTTTTGGTCTTTTATTGTGAGCAAACTTTAATATAAGCTGAACCTCAGAAGGTTCACAGAGTCAATTTAGATAAGTCCTGGAAGTTCACCATTGCATCCAACGCAACTGAGCCTCTCAGGAGCTTAAGATCTCTTCTCACTGTGGTCCAACTGTGAACAGGTCAGAGCATGTCTGTTAAGTGCCTCTATTCCTCTTCTGTCTCATAAAGTAGTGACATCCTCTTTCTCTCAAATTCTGCCTTGCTTATTTAATCATTAACCTTCTGCAGGCTAAGCTGTTAGTTGTTTTCTCTGTCCTAACAGATGGCACCTGCATTCCTGATGATGCCAAGGTCTATTCAGCCTTTATGGGCAGAGCGAAGTTGGCTCTGCCTATGCTCTAAGATGGACAGAGTACAGCTGAAGTAAGGTAGCCAGTTTAAAGTAATATTGTGCCAGAATTTAATCTTTTCTCATAGGCTGCCATTATTAACCAGTTTAGATAATTTTTAATGCACAGATATAACTTCCATATCCGTTGGATCAGAGTTGGCTTGCCTTAGAGTACAAATGAGCAAGCAGATGAAAGCAAAGTCTGTGTAGATGTGCCCCCTGCTTTCCTTAAGGCAAGGAGCAATAAAAGGCTTCAGCCTCATCCATCCTGGACAGCAGTAAATGGGCAATTCTGTTACTCGAAGGAAAAACAAAACAAAACACTCACTTAAAACAGGAGAGCTCTCTAGCAAGTGGACAAAACCAAGAGCTGATGTCTGACTAGGTTGAACAGACTCTAGATTTCCCATTATCTCATACATGGCTGCCTCTTCTCTAAGAGAGTCGTAACTGATGTTCTGAGTATATCCCAAAGGAAAAATAAATTTAAATAGAGAGAGAGAGAGAGAGAGGTGGAATCCGGTCCTGGCCCACCGCTCTGGTCGCAGTTCGGCAGCGAAGCTTTCTTGGCAACAGCGCAAATGAAATGCCGCCGCGGCCAAGTTCCCGACGGCCGGCATTCCGCCGGGAGGCACCGCACCGCGCCTGCCAGCGCTGCGGCCCGGTACGGCATGGCACGGCACGGCACGGCACGGCACGGCACGGCACGGCACGGCACGGCACGGCACGGCACGGTGTGGCACGGCATGGCCTGGCACGGTGTGGCACGGCACAGCAAGGCATGGCACGGCGCGGTGCAGCACGGCACGGCACGGCACAGCCTGGCATGGCATGGCACGGCGTGGCAAGGCACAGCAAGACACGGCCCGTCGGCGTAGGAGTTGCGAAGACTGGGGCTGGGCATCAGTATCCAAGCCACAGTGCAGGGCTCATCCCCGACAGCCTGCTGGGGCTGCAGAGGTGCTCGGGAGGGGAGAGGGACTGAGGGGCCACTTGGAAAGAAGTGAGCCCACCTTTTCCCCTCCTGAGCCTGGGAGTAAGCATTCAGCCATTTCATACTCACAGCTTTTTGAGACTGTGGGTATCCACAATTCCCTCCACTGCACCCTCCAGATCAAATTCCATCACTTTGGAAAGGAGGTGCTGCTTGCTCAGAGTATAATTCCTTCTTGCCTTGAGCTCTCCCAAACCTGACTCAGCTCACTTAAACCTGTGTTTTACAGCAAGGGCTGGGACAGGAGGAACGTCAACTCCTTCCTGTGTATACCAGGCAAGAAGGCAGCTCTGTGTGGTTTTATTTTAAGAGGGATTTTACCCCCTGCCTTATACTTTCAGAACAGGATTAAATAATCTGAGCATTAAATGAAGAAACAGTACCCTGGTCCATTTTTGTCTGGACATGCTGCTGGCAAGCAGTTGTCTCATTAGCACAGAATGTGTATAGTCTGCACCAGGCAACAGGAGGCACAGAAACCATGCACTGGCCCTAAGGCATCTGTTCATCAGCACTGTGTGGGAACTCCAGCTCACGTCCAGTAGAGTTGCCAAATCAGGAGAGCTATCTAGTTCAAATCGCAGCCTGCACCATCCTGGTGACCCTTATTCTGATATTAGATCTGGGGGCTGGGGACTCTCCAAGTCTGAGGAGAAGATGGATTCCTGACCCATTGGACCAGGCCCCTAGACTAAGCCCCTGCTTTGGAAAGCTACTGTATCACTGAAGTGTGTTGTGAGGGTCCTCAGCTGAAACAAGCAATAAGGATTTCAATACACTTGAAGATCCCCATTAGAGCTTGCTTTGGCCATAGTTACCTCCCTCTTGTGCTCCAGGATGAATGAAAACAGCATCTACCTTCTCTCTACCCAGCTCTCCTTCCTAATCAACCAGTGAGGAGTGCCTCTGTTACTGTCATGTCTGTCTTGCCTATCAAATTGATTCATGAAGTTTTAAACAATTATTGATTCTCCTCATCCCCACTGGAAACTCTGAGACCAATGGAGTTGTTTACACACATATTAGACAGGAAAGAAGCTCCCTTCTCAAATCTTCTTGAGCTCCCATCTATTAAGTCTTGAAAACTCAATAGGAGAATTACAGATAAAAACACTCACAAATACATCAAGTCTCCTGCATGCACACATACCCATCCAAACATATGCAGGATCTTCTGCCAAATCCACAGCTGCTGCATTATTTTTTCCTATTATTTTTGTTTGGGATCATAGCTCTTCCATTCCTTTTCTTTGCCCTGATGATTAATAGCTGTTTTTCACGGCTTTTGTTGTTATGAGACTGAGACAGAAATTGTGGCAAACTATTGACGGAACTGCCATTTCTGAACTCCAAGGAATTGGAAATTGTTCTTGGTAAAAGACTGGACCACAGGAGACTTGCAGAGCTAGAGCCTGAAATCTTCCTCGCAGTTCCTGAAGTACAATAGTCATGGTTGCAACAGTGATTGGTGCTGTAAGGACCATTCTATCCACTTCCATGATCTAAGCACATGAACATTTACACTCCTCAGGGTTTGATGAAGAGGATCTGGAAGTGGGAGTTGGTCTGTCTGACTGTGCAATAAGGGTGATACAAGTTTTGGTTTTGTGCTTCTTTTTGCTTGGACGATGAAAGTCAAGAAGCCCATTTCCAGTCAGCTTAACTCTGTGCTGAAGCACACATAATTGAATCCAGGTTCTTTCTATACTTACCTGCACATTAATAGAAGGTGCCATCTATATATCTATATATTCAATATGCCCTTGACATAACTTGAAAGCAGCAGCATAATAAATAAGATACTTTTTGTACTTGAATTCAAATTTTTCTGTCTATATTAGGCTTTGTACTTTTTTAAACAAAACCTGAGGCTGAGACTGAACTGCCATATCTTTTTCAAGATCACACACGCACATGAGACACTGAGATTTCTGTTGAAGATTGACACAGCAGAGAAAGGGAATGATAGAGCAGCAAAAGAATTTGCCTCTGCTGGTCATTAATAATAAGAGTAACAAAAGCATCTAAGAGAATAAAAGCCAGAATGAGATGTGTTAGGTATAGAAATAGCTCTTTGACTGACTCAAAGGCAAAGCTGATGCAACTTGTTTTCCTGCATCTCCTATCTGTCCTCTTTCTTAACCACACACTCTGGCATGATGGGGGAGTGGGAAGTAGATGGAAGCATCAGCAGGGGCTACAGCAAGTAGGGGAGAAACGAGCTATTCAGTCTGAGCATCACCTGGTCAGGGCCTGTGATAAAAGCTGAACAAATGACCATAAGAGGGGAGAAAACAAAAAATCATGTCCAGCACTGCACTGGCTGCAAGGGAAGAACCATAGGCTGTGGTGTTTTGTCTTTTCTTCCACATTGTATCACTCCGACTTGTTTTCTGTCTTCCTGCACTCCAGGTTTCTTACTGTATGCAGCTCTCTGTGTATACAGACATACACATGTGCATGTGTACAGAGGCAATTACATGCAGGATGTCTCAAGATAGGCAAACTGTCTCACCTCCAGTATGCCAGCTACACTCCCAACTCAGGCTGGTAGCACCCAAAGTGGATTAGCATCTGACAATGACCCCTGTGAAATCAGGCGATGGTGCAGTCCAGACTTACTGAGGAGCCGTGTCTGCATCACCACACATGCATTCAGAGCTAATTAAGCCTCTGGTTAGTGTTCCAAGAGAGAAGCCAGGGTTTACACAGGATGCTTCACTACACAGCCCTGGCCACAGCCCAGATGAAGGCAGCTTGCATGCATTCGAACCGTGGATGAAAACACTCAAGAGAGGGTTTTAACAGACTTTATTCTTCCTGACAAAATACAGTCCTTCAGGACTCACCTTCCATGGAGGCAAGTACTCATGTAATTAATATAGACCAAGAAGATCTGGGTTAAAAAAAAAAACCCCAAACTCAAAAATGACACAAAATCAAAACTGTCATTTCTTAGGGCAGGTCATAAGAGGGAATATTTGTGGGAAAGGGTTAGCCACAGGAAGGTTTATTTCAGGGTGCAGCTCAGCAATTCTGAAAACTGAGACAAAGTCATCACTCTGGTCATCTAGCTTCAAGATAATTTTTTTTTGCTAGTAGGAAGTGCCTTTTCTCTTTTTGATATAAAACCTCTGAATATCTCCTCCTGAAAAGCACTGAGATGGAAAAAATTTTCCTTCAAGAGTAATGGCTAGTGTAAGGAGCTCAACCTTTTCATTATCTCAGTGCCTTCAGGATGCATACCTTCCTACTCTAGGCATCTGGCTGCACTGCGCAGGAGCCTGCAGCAGTAGCTGTGCACCCTTTATCTCCGAGGACGTCCTCCTCTTCCATGTGCTCAGAGTAGAAGGAGCAGACTTGAAGAACGATGCACATTTATTATCTCGGTGTCAGTGCTCTTCAAGGCATGCAGCCTTGCAGACACTGGGCAAGCTCAATGAATGAAGCACACTGCATGGGAAATATTAACCCAGTGTTCTATAGCTCATTTGGTCTCCAGCTGCTCTCATTATGTCACCCAGCAGTTTCTAAGGGCTGACAGTAGATCTCTGTGCTTTTGCTCCTCAGGCTAATCCCACTAACTTCATAGTGCCATCATACTCTCTAAATGGAAGTGAAAATATGGTCAGACTCCCTGTGCATTTAGTAGTAGGCTATGGACAAACATCTCTGTTCATCAGTGGAAAAACATGGCCTTCCCACATACCCCTCACTGGCCTTCCTATGGAATCTCTCTTTATACTGTAATTCTAGGATGTCCAAGGAAGGAAAAGTATGCAATATTTTTACATATTTGTATGTTTTACAAGGTACATACTCCATCCCTATATAAAGGGCTGAGATCCTAAATCTTTTTTTACAGGGAGCTTTCCAAGGGCTATGAGTTCCTCTTCAGCTCTCTTCTGGGGGAAGGGGGGCATAGTTTGCACAGGCCATTGGTAATTTTGGTGTTTCATTGCTGTGCATCAACTGTTGGGTCCCCAGATTTTCATTTCACTCCATAAGCACCAGCATGTCTGTTTCAACACAGATTAATCATACAAGCCCTCCCGGTCTTGGACTCAGTCCTTCTCAGGGCAGTTTGCTTCCTTACCCAAGATCAGCTGTGTGTCTTGGACTGGGACAAAGGAAGTCCTCAGTCCTCTGGAAACCCTGACAGCAGCATTTTAACAGTGTACAGTGATGCTGTGCAACTTTACAGTCTAAACTTAACAGGAACAGCATTTCAGACAGAAGCATCAGGAGGACTGTAAGCAGGCTGGTCATAATCCTTCCTGCTGGGATACAGACAGCAGACATCAACCAGTTCCATTGATGGTGAATCTTGGTAGGGGATTTTTCAGGACTGCAAGAGGGCAACACCTTCAATCCTACAGCTTGCACTAAAACACCTCCTCAGAGTTTAACAGTTATCTTGCAGTCTTTATGGACTCAGAAGGCAGATTATTGCCTCTTGAGGTGTCAAGAGCTTTTGCAACAGCTTCTAGGTTTCCTTGAAATGCTCCCCTTTAGGTATTGAATGAGCTAGGTATTACAGCTGAAAAGATTTTCATTTAGCAAATTTTTTCTTCTCAACTGACGCTCACAGTGCAGAGGAAATACAAAAAGTGAGATCTCTTTGCTCACCCATTTTTGCATAAGCTTGTTTAAGTGCACTATGCAATTAATTCCCCAGCAACAGCCTCCTCACATCTTTAGGCCTCTCAAAACTATGTCTATATTGTATAATGCCACATTTCTACCTCAGAAATGCCAGAGCTAACCTGAACATCCTCGAAAGACCGTAAGGCACAGCAACACCTTGCAGAAGTGTTACCTTGGGTCCTTGAAGCTGGAAATTGGTTTCAGTATAGTCCCTGAGCTGAATTTGTGACAATTGTACCATTCTTCGAGCTAGCCTGTTGGGTGCTACCAAAGGGTCCAAACATGTAGCAATGACCTTCTCAAGACTCACTCTCTTCCTGCAGTGTCTAGGCACCTCAAGATCTCAGAGTGCTTCCCACCACAGCTACCACGGGAGACTTACCCTTGCTGCCTGCTGCTCAGGATCCCTTTGCCCCCGCCAGCTCAACAGAGGTGTCTTCCACACCCAGAACTCAGGGAACAACTTTAACCTTTTCTCCTTGGACCCTTCTCCTGCAGCCTCAGCCCCACAGGAACCCTCCACACCAGCTCTCCTCCCACCCACTTGGCACAGGGCAGTCACAACCACACAGGGACCAGGGCAGCAGGAGGTGAGGCCAAAAGGACAGCAGACGGTGGGTTCACGTCCACGCGCATCCTGATTAAGGATCCAGCTTTGTTTCCATGGCAACGTGCAGAGCCACGGCAGCACGGCCCCTTCACGCAGCAGCCGTGCTCGTGCTCGACACCGCTAAATCCTCCCGCCGCTGCCCGCCACAGCCGAGGCTGCCAGCACTGAACCTTCGTGCACCTTCCAAAGCCTGACAGATTTCCCACTCTCGATGTGCCTGCCAGGAAGAGGCAAATAAAGATGCACCAACTAATAACAGTGACAGAATTAACACCTCCCATTGCAGCCGAGCTGTAAACCCCTTAGAAAAGCATTACAGAGAAATGCATTTTCTTTCCTAGAAGCCGGCAAGCATAAGCAATGGAGTGCAGTTCAGGGAATTAAAAGAAGGTATTATTTTCTACGTGCAGGTAACTCCTTAGCACACAGCCCAACAGCCCACACTCCCCTTAAACTACCGCCAAATGCTACTTACAAAGCAAACCCAAAACCCAACTCCACACTCAGAACATGCTGTCCCACAGAGCCCACCTGCCCGTGGGGCAGCACTAACACTCCTTCCAAGCAAGGATATCACTAGGCCACTCTGCTTGACCCCCGTGATAGGAAGGGAAGACATCACAGAATGGTCAAGATGCTGGGCCTGAAAGCTTGCACCCTCCTCAGCACCTCTCCAGGGAGAGACATGTTAGACATGGCCAGATGTTTCTTCAGGCCTTCTGCAGGCAGAAAATCTCCTTTACAGCTTAGAACTGAATCACAAGCAGGACTGAAGTGCTCATGATTTCTTTGCCATTTCTAATACGTCTTAAGGGTTGTCTGCTGAGGAACGGTTGGGAAAATTAATTGTAATTAACTTAAGTTGTGAGTTTAGCATGAATTCATTAAATCACATTAGCCTTGAATGGACACAGTTCTTCCAAATTAAAGCAACCCTTAGAAGAAAATTGAACTAAACTGAATTAAGGTCCTTTTAAATCTGAAGAACAGAGTGCCTACATGGAGTTTGATGTAATTAAGAAACAGCAGTCTGGAAAGGATGTCCCAGCTCTGATCTCCCAGAGAGTCTTTCCATATTACTCTTTTCAGGAACCAATAACGCTCTCACTGGAGGGAAGTTAGGTTCCTCACTTTTCCATGTGATTTGAAAGTTGCTGTACTGGTGACTTCCTGCTGAAGCCCTTTCCTAGCCAGTCAATACCTTTACCAGTAGCTCTTTACCTTGAAGAGCATGATTGCTGCCAGGGTATTTTCAGCTCACTCTTGTTTTAATGGAGGGCAGCCTTTTCTGTTTTCTCAGACTGCATTTTGCCAGGTTAGATAAGCTACACTGTCTTACTCTCCCCTTGTAAAATGTGTTCTCCCCTCTCTCTACCAACCAGATACTTTTCTGGCTCCACTTTGCTTTAATTGGAATAACTGGAATTATACACAGAATTATACACAGAGGAAATTACATCAGAGACTTTTACAATGATACTGACACTTCCCTGCCTTGGCAGAGAATATCCTGCCTGGCACCTAGGAATATAATTGCCTTTTATGTTGGTGTCTCAATATTGAAGGCTCAGTTATCACATCAGTAAATAATACTCCCACTTTTTCTCTTTTTCATTTGCTTATAACTGATAATCTCATTGTTTCTAGGATCATTTAGTAGGAGTAACAAAGAATCTTTCCACACAGGCTAGCAGACTGTGCAAAGTCACCCAGACCAGCTGGAAGAAATAGAAATATGTTTGGAGTGTTGCACTCTCCAAACAATTTCTGCTGCTCAAGTCCTTAAGATCGAGTGTGGGTTCTACCCAAACCAGGGCTGCAAAACAGGTACTTTAGACACACATCTGTCTGCATGTTCCCAAACTTCACACTGGTGCATTTCAGCCCACTTCTACATTGCAGTCCTCAAGAATGTCCAGTTCTTCCCGTTTGTTTCCCTATTGTAGATCACACTACACTACTTAGTCCCAAGTGTGTGCACAAATGTCCTTAAGAACATGATCTCTCACACTTCTACACCATAAACCAGAGCCAAACATTTGGACACAATGACAATTCTGTCGTTTAGAAAGTTTTGGTTTAGCCACACTACATCTCATTTCTGAGATGGAAAGAGGGAGCTGGGGAAGAGAGGTTAGAAACAGATAATTAATGGAAGTGAGAAAATGAGGTCTCCCATTCAGACAAGCACTACTCACTAAAGGACACAAGCACATTTACAGCAAGTGTCACATGAATACAGCCAGCTAAAAGAAAAACAGTCTTCATACAGTAAGTGTCCAAGCTTTCCTTTTACTATAGGAAATCACTGCACTGATCAGTGGAAAGAGGTAAAGAGGAAAATTATTAGGTTCTGATTCAACATTCAATTATTGCCATTCAAGATGATGTTTACCAAGGACTAGGTTACTTTGCTTTAAAAGAAGACTTTTGTCCTCATAATTTAGGCCCTTTAAAAATATTAATTCACTGTGTAAAATGCAAAATTACTTAACCCTAGCTTGTCTTTGTTTGTTTGCTGTCAGTGCTCCCATATAGGAGTTTTATCTGCATATTCATGTATGGAAATTTGCAAAAACTTGCAGAAGTGTACATCTACCATGTTCATATGCAAGTATTCAAGACAGAATTGCTTGTGTGCTCATTCAACAAGGGAATAGAAACAATACCAAATAGATCTCTCTGACCAACCATAATTAAGTAAAGCAGCCTGTATCAATCCATAGAGTAAATATTTTCCAAGAAGTTCACTGAATAAATTCAAATAAATGTGAGGAAATTATGATCTGCTCAATTGATATTCCATGAGCAGAAAAAGCAGCTAAATTCACTGAATAAATTATGTGTTGTGAATTAGTCCCCCAGCTCAGCAATTACTATGGCTGGATTATTAGAATGGATGGATAGTTTAGCATCAGTAGTACTACTTTATTTTCTGGGTACTGCTCAACATCAATTAAAAGACAGTTTTCTGTTTAATTTGCTTTGAGTTTTTTTTGTTTGTTTGTTTGTTTGGTTTTTTTTGTGGGTTTGGAGGGTGTTGGTTGGTTTGGTTAGGATTTGGTTTGGTTTACTTCTATTTTTTACAGAGGAGGAAAATAAAGAAACAACCTTTCTGGTGTCAGTGTGTGTCAAAGTTCCTGGTGTGCACTAGCTCAGCAGACTGGAGGAGATACAACCCACATCCCTGAACAGCCAGCTAGATCCTCCTCCCAGCAACAGCAGAAGAACTAGTTAGGACATGATCCCTCACACACATCCCTCGTCCCTTTGTATGAGGAGATGGTTGCATTTGAGATGCAGGAAGAGTAGGGATCCCATTAGCTTAAAGCAACAGGCAACAGTTCCTGTTTGAAAGTGTCTCACTACATTTAATGGACTAGTGAGCACTAGATTTGCTCTTTTAGAACAGGTCCTTTGGGAAAATCCATTATTAATTGTGCTCTCTTCTGTAGTGTCCCCGAACTATGATGCTCAGCAAACAATACTCCAGTCTGAGGGGTAAATTAGTTAATTGGAGAACTAGAAATGGCATTGAAATCAGTCTGTTACCACGAAATAATTTGAGAAGTAAGCTGCAGAGTGTCCCCCTGAAACACCTCCTTCAGTGTTGTCCTGAGTTTTGCAGTTTTTCAATGTTTCTCTTTGCTGTGATACTTTCTCACACATTCTGCTGTAAACATGGCCATGGCTTTTGCTAACTATCTATGTTTTTGTTAACTGTCCTTGTTGTTTGTCATTCCATTCTCCTAGGCGGAGAAATATGATGGACTTTTCTTTGACCAGTGGGATTGAGAGGTGGTGATTTCTACCTCCAATCCACGGTGATTTATAAGAACATATAAATAAAGGTGAGAGGGTTCTGCCCTCTCCTTTTTTGGACCCTCCTTTTGCTCGCTCTCTGTGGTCTCTCATTTGGCTCTCCTTTTTGGCTCCTCGGCCTGGTCGGCTACGTGTGTTTGTGTCCATATAGCACAGGAGACATCCACATCTGGTGGCCCGTCCGTGCTACACCTTCAGCACCACACACACAACTGTTGCAGGAACAACAGCAAACAATGCTGCAGGAAGGCAAAGGGTTTAGGAGGTCTGAGCTGCCCACTGCCTCCTGGGGGAGTTTCCTGGACACTGGAAAGACACTGGCCCAAGCCAGGGAAAGTGGGAGGGCAGCTGCGGGGCAGCCTTCTCTTGTGATGTGCCTGGGATGGTAATTAAGAAAATAATTTTGTGCTGCAAAAATCATCAGTTTGGCATCTTCCACCAGTCTCACAACTATTCTGGTTAAAACAAACAAGGCAATTTCCTGATAACTTCACTACGCCCTCCCAGTTCTGATGTAAAGCCACGGGTTAGTGCTCGTCCATTCCTCCCTTCCCCAGGTGCTGTGCTGCTGCCACACGCAGATGACAAGGAGGTTATATTTAAACTTCCAAGAGGAGCTGCTGTGCGATTATGGGTCTATTTAAAATCCTCCGGGCAGCTGCAGTACATAATAACAAGTCAGCGGGAGGGAGGGAGGGAGTGGAAGGAGAAGAGGGAAAGGAGGGGGGTCAGGAAACCATCGCGGATTGTCCCCAGAAAACTGATTGCCAGAAGACGGCAGGGGGTGCAGCCAAGTTAAAGATGCTCCCCGCGGGGAGCGAAAGGGAGAGGGGGTCACGCGAGAGAGAGGTGGCAGCAGCTGAGGAGTGCGCTGACAGCAGCAGGGGTGTTGGAGAGACTGGCGTGGAAAGCTGCCAGACCCGAAACCTCACTGCCTCGGGCAAGGACGTCATTCCCTTAAACCCACTCCGCTGGCTCCAGAGGGCTCTGTCACACGCCACTGGGTGCCTGTCCAGGCTTCCTCAGATCACAGGCGTTTGAATGAGTAAATAGATATTATTAGACTTCTCCTGCCTGCCCCCGCACACACCTCATCCTTAGGCCAGCATAAAACTACCCCCAAGAAAAACACCACTTTTACCTAGTCCAAAGGGTTTTACCCAGTCCTGAGTTCTGCTGCATCACTTGCAAATGGGTTCCCCTGTCAAAATTGCAACTGAAGGAGGAGTGCTTCCTCAGGACACCAGAGCAGGGACTCAGCTCTTCTTGCCTCACCACAAATCACTTTTTCTGGGATTTCTTCCTCAACCCTCCCACCAGCTGACTCCAGTATCTTCAGGGAATGGACAAAATGTGTTCAGGCCCCCAGGGTGATCACTGACAATTATTCTCAGCTTGCAGTGATACCAGAGCTCAGTGACATCATGTCTGGTGAGGTTCCACAGGTGGACCTGGGGCGGAGAGATGGCAGCAGCAGTGGCTGGGCAGATGAGTGAGAACCATGTCACAGCACCCTAAGAGGCTGTGCTGGTGGCACCAGCCCTGAGCTGAGGAAGGGGACCCTCAGCCCTCTGTATCACTGAAGGATGAAGCCTAATTCATTCTTCATTGCAGGGGTGAGACCTTTGAGCCACAAGTGTGTTTCAGATAAGTTCCACACCATCACACAGTTTCACATCTAATGATTTCCCTTTGTTGGTATCACAGCATCCTGACTGCCTGCCTTCTCCTAAGCAGCTGACTTTCCCTGTCCTTTCAAAGACTTGCTGCAATCCAGCCAAGATGACTGCATTTCAGTGCTCACTGGAGCCTTTGCGATGCAGTCTATAAAACAGTTTGGGAGCTTTCCAGAGGAAAGATGCTCAAGAAACATCAGTCATAGCAGTCCACACACATTCGCTGACACTGTCCTGTGTGACCCTTTCCTACTCTTCTCTCTTCCCTGTCCTCCCATCCCTACACAAGCATTTTCAGAACTGGGGGTTGATGGTATAAGGCAGGGAAAGAGTGTCTCTCCAGAATGAGATTTGCCTCAATTTCCATCAGCAACACAGAAGAAGGGGAAAAAAATGTCCAAATTAAGCTGCTTCATTACTGAAATTAATCTTGTCACTTAGCATCCCTGTTCCATAGAATGGGGCCTTTGATTAGCCTCCTGGTTTCAGAATATTACAAACAGGTGTTTATTAAGCAGAAGGCAATTCCTCCACAGGGGAAGTGGGGCAGCTGACTCCAAAGGGAAGGCTGCTCCCTGGATAAGAGATGCCCACAGCTTTGCAGGTATCCCTGGCAAGTGAGGGGATGCTGCTCTGACAACACAGCCAGGGCTCCCAAGGATTCTCCAAGATCCTCTCCCCAACATAAGAATAAGGACCATCCTGTTATTACTGTCACAGGCTTGGTATTTATAAGGCTGACAGCTCTTGCAGCAAGTTTTTGCTTGTTATTACCATCATCCCGAGAGCCCTCAAAGGTTGTGAGGTGCTACATCCCCCCTGTCTGGCTCCCTCAGAGTGCTAAGGAAACACAGAAGGATGGGGAGCATTCCCCAAGGCAACCGATGGAGCAGTGGACCTGCACGTGGGACCTTCAACACCCACGCTTCCCTCCCTTCTTCCTCTCCACCTCCACGCAGCATCGCCAACCACACAGCTGTGACTTTCCATGACCATGATGTCACAGGCAGCCTTGTGCTTTTCCATTTCACAGGGCACATGCTCAGAAGCCAGTGCCTCACTGTGGGCGTGGGCTGCTCTTGCTGACCTGACGCAGTGTGCTGAACTTGCTAGGAAGGCAGAAGGGAGAGCTCAGAGACAGCAGTAGGGTGACCCACGGATGCTCTTGCAGTTCCCAGGGAATTTAAGGTTGATACACCTCAATACAGGCTCCTAGGAGGTGACATCCAGGAGCTCCAGAGTCCAAAACTGGCACTGCTGGTACAGAAGTGGGATGAGAAAGGGTAGAAGGTTACCTCTCATGACTTGTTCTGACTCTGCCTTCACCATCCAAAAGGTTTTTAGACATTGTTACTGGCACAGGGACATACTCAGCAGCATTCCAGGCAAATTACTGAAAAATTTTATGTAGGCTAAACTGATTGCTGGGTTTCAAGCTACACTGGTCAAAGTCAGCCAGCACTGAAAGGTTATAAAATCAAAGATCAATCTTTATGCTATCTTTCTTTTCCTTTCTGTGCAAGGGATGTTTCTGGTATTGCAGACCTAATGATCCCAGTATCACTATTAAAATCACTGTATTGCAGTCTCCATGTAGTGAATCGCAGTGCCAGTGCTCCATCCTGCAGGAGAAACACAGATCAGAGGGAACAAAAGGGTGAGGCCTGTATAAGCTTTACATAATTTTTTTTTTACAGGCTGTTGATCTGAAGGGTGGCAAAATTTGGCAGTTATCTAACCATTTTCACCAGAGGGCCTCAAACTATTTTCCAAATATTAGCTAAATAACTTTCACAGTAGCCCAAATCCTGCAAGGACTTGCTTGTACTGACTGGTGAAGTCAAACTTGCCCAGCCTATGGGAAGATATCATTTTCATCTTTGTTCTACCAATGGGGAAACTGAGGCATGGGGAACCAAAGAGATTCAGAGACAGTCATGAAGATAAGTCAAGAGTGGATGACAGTTTTTCTTGTTTGGGTTCTTCCTTAGCCCTCTGTATCCCCACTCCTTGCAATACACTCAGAATCACAGAATCAATTAGGTTGGAAAGGTCCTCTGAGATCATCAAGTTCAACCTATGATGAAACACCACCTTGTCAACTAGACCACGGCACTGAGTGCCATATCCAGTCTTTCCTTAAACACCTCTAGGGACAATGACTCCACCAGCTCCCTGGGCAATCCATTCCAAAGCTGAATTACCTTTTCTGTGAGGAAATTCCTCCTAATGTCCAACCTAAACCTCCACAGTACAGCTTGAGACTAAGTCCTCTCATCCTGTCACTGGATGCTTGGGAGAAGAGGCCGGCCCCCAGCTGGCTACAGCCTTCCTTCAGGCAGTTGTAGAGAGTGATAAGGTCCTCTCTGGCAGTTGTAGAGAGTGATAAGGTCCTCTCTGAGCCTCCTTTTCTCTGGGCTAAACAACCCCAATTCCTTCAGCCATGCTGCATAGGACTTACCCTTTCCCCCTTCACCAGCTTTGCTGCCCTTCTCTGTCAAATGTCATTCCTGAATTGAGGGGCCCAGAACCAAACACAGGACCCAAGGTGCAGCCTCACCAATGTCAAGTACAGGCAAACAATCACTTCCCTGATCCTGCTGGCCACACTATTCCTGATACAAGCCAGGATGCCACTGGCCTTCTTGGCCACCTGAGCACATGCTGGATCATGTTCAACCTGCTGTTGACCCACACCCCCAGGTCCTCTTCTGCCAGGCTGCTTTCCAGCCATTCTGTCTCCAGACTGTAGTGCTGCCTGGGGCTTCCAAACTACATTCAACAGCCTACATATAACAGGAGATCAAAGATTCTAGAGTTGGTCAAATTTACTTGAACCTCCAAAACTATTCTGAGGGGCCCAGATGGAGGTGGGGGGGACAAGTGTGTAACAAGCTCTAATTTTAGCTGATTTGTGCTTGCTCGTCCTTTCCTCCCCCAGGGTGGCAAGTAGGGCATAGAGACTGAATGAGAAACCGTGCTCTAATGAGGCATCTACAGGTTTGGTGGGGTTTTGTTTGTGGGTTTGCTGTTTCCTGAGTACCAGGGCTGTGTGAAGCATTGAAATTCCACCCTGAGCAGCAGTGAGCAGCAGAACCTGGTTTCCATAGCACTGCCATGGAAACAGCATTCTGTGAAACTGTGCCTTCAGGCCCCTCTGCGGCTGAAGCATCTCACTGCTCCTCCCCAGCACCCACCTCCACACTACAAGCCCCCAGATCTCCTTGTGTGCCTCTGATGGCTAAAGGGTGCAGCACATAGGAAAAGTAGGACCCCCTTTTTGGCCTCTTACTGAATCATAATGTGCAAAAGTATCCTTTGAAGAAAAATACTAATAGCATACTTCTTTCCCCCACTTCCATGCATAAAAGTAGAAAAAGCTACAGTTAAAATTCAAGTTGAACAGCACAGGTAAAATTTCACCTGGTAATATACTAAGATGCAAACACAGTAATCTCATGCTATGGGTTCTTTTATCTTCCTTTGTATGCCAGGAACACCAGCTTCCACAAGTGAAGGATTTAATTAACTGTTAGAATGTAGAAGAGGCACCCTTTAATCTACTCCTCTGGTTTGGGATGGTTTTTTTGCTTCCCATCCCATGGTCCATACTAAAAAATACTCATGGCAAGGGCTCGATAAAATGGAGGGATAAGTCAAACAATGGATGTATGCAAGACACGTGTTATTTCCTCCCTGCATCCACTGAGTGCCTGAGGAAGCACATAGTACAATGCACGTGTTGCTGGTATTTGAGCATCTCAAAGAGATACAGCCTATGAATGTTAGAAGCCATCTCCACTGGCTGGAAGACCACAGGTCCACTTAGCACCTTGATAAGTCAGTCCTCAACAGGCTTGGTAATCGTGAGGAATTTGAGTTGTAGTGCTTAGATCCTCTATCCCAGAAATGGGACAGGAAAACAGTCTAAATTTCAGAGGGACATCACCAGAGAAGCAAGGGAGAGTTAGGACCAAACTGAAAGGCAGAAAAATGCAAAAACTTCTTCTTACTAGCCTCCATCATGGGTCCTGAGGGAAGGATCATATCCAGAGCAAGAGAGAAATCTAGTCTCTCTCCTCTACCAACACCCTGGTCTCTGGTACAGCTACAGAAAAGGATATTGCCTTACCAGGATAGGCCAGAAAATTTTGTTCCAAGTGGGTTGGAAATCACCCACAATCAGTGATACAGAGATGGTTTATATACTGTAAAAAATGGCAGTTGTCATCTGACATGCATGGAGCTGGCTTGGGTCAGAGATCATCAAGGGCACAAACGCTCACATCTTCCTTTACCAAGTAAGTATCAGAATAACAGGAATCAACAAATATCAACATAATAACAAATTTTGCATATTTATAACCTGTCCACTGCCTACTCAGACAAGTACATTGAGTTACTCTCTGAGGCAACCTGTGCTATCACGTGAACCAGTTCTTCTCCATGTGCAGAGCAGTGTTGAGTCTATCAGTCACATTGAGACCAGGGTCACATCTCTCACCTGCCGTGGCTGTAATTCATCAGAAGCCTTGCTGAGCAAAATGACTGATCCGCTGCATTCCCATGTGGAACGTGAAGATTGCCTGTCTTCCATCATCTGTGTCCACTTGACCTGACAGTCTCCCAGAACAGAGTATTCTCCTGTGTTGCCAAGCACACCCCTAGCTCTTCTTCTCCAGCACGTGTCTGTATAAAATCATTTCATGAAGAAAGGAAGCTTCTCAGACTGAAAATGCTTTGAGGTTTTTGGTTTGCCTTACTTGTCCCTTCATATAACTAACCACAAATCCCAAGTCACTTTGACCCCAGTTCTTGACTCCAGTTTTCTGTTGAACAAAAAGCCTGCAGGAGGCAAGTCTCACTCTGTTGATGCCATGCTGTGATTCAAAAGAGCTTAATACAGATCAAACGATAACCCACATCCCTTTCACTCCGTTCTTTATTATTTTAATGAGGTTTTAAACCCATCTGTTAAATCATGGATGAAGAAAACCAGCAGTTACATGTCAAAATCCATGCAAACTACTTAAAATTCATGCCTACTAAGCTGGCCTATAGTCAGATGTTACTAAGTAAGTCAGGTGTACCGTGTCTGGAAAAACAAATTTGGTATGCATGATCACCTACTTAGCTAGAGCGCCTTCTAATAAGGTTAACTCAAGGAAGTGAGAATAAGACCTTAGGACAAGTACATACCCAATTGTTTTATTTTTGTGTTGGTTGTTTTGCTTCTTTTTCCAGGCAACAAGGGGACAGTTTTCCTTGTACCACTAACTCTTTCACTTGACATGGCCTACATTTTACCTTCACATGATCTTCAGTTTCTCATCTTGTATTCACTGGACATCTTGCACAGAAGTGCCCTCAAGACCGGGGCTATTGGAACTAAATGAAGCACTGAAATTTCTTACAAAGTTGTGGTACTTTATCCTTTGTCTCTGGGGCAGTATTGGCGACACTGTGATCTACCTGCATTAACAAATCTCCACAGTATGTAATTTACACTACATTGGTACTGGTTCCTCACAAAGATCTGATAATGGCTTTATGGAGTTTAAATACAGCTCAAAATTTCCACTACCTAAATGTTCACGCCCTCTGTATCAGAATTCTTCCCCTCACAGTAGCAGGAACCGATCTATTTTTAAACATTTATTTACTCTTTAAGATCGTATGTGTCCAACTTTACACACTTCACTTCATCACCTGATGATTTCCAGGGGAATAAAATCCTTTATTTACTCCCCACTTACAACCAAAAGGGAATTTTCTAGGGTCATGAATCATGGGCTGACTTGGCTCCTACTCTATCCTATAACTAGGCAGCTTCTCTCACCCCAGGAGAATATCCTCAAATGGTTCCTTGAGGAGAAAGGTTAGCTGATTTTGATCCTTACAATTATGGACTACTCCTTCTTAAGTTTATTGGGCTTTTAGCCATACTTTCAATTCAGCCACTTCCCTGTAAAAGACCAGTGCATTCCCATACATCCTAAACTTACCTACTTTATTACTTCCTTCCATTATTTTTACTTTCAAGGCTAATGTCATTTTTTCTGTTATCAGACTAACATACTCCTGTGCAAGCTCACTTCTAGAATTATCCCACTTGCTTTGACGCCGACAACTAAATCATCTCCTATTGCAAAACTGTTCTTTGCAGCTACAAAGAAATGCCCACTTTTAATGATGATGATGGCATCTTCACTACTATATTGGGACTGCCTTTGCAAAGAAAGCACAGCACTGCAGTTCTTACACCCTTTTCTCAAATGTCGGCACTGTCTTGGTTATTGCTGTTTGCTGCAACATCAGTAGCTCTCTGTGTCATTTCTGGTGGATGCTGACTTTGAAAAGGGAAGGTGGCCAAATAGCTTTTTGCAGATTTCTTCTTTTGCAGCATATCAGGTTCCTTAGCAAACCCAGGCTTTCACTGGACGCAGTGGTTTCTCCCATCAGGAAATTCAGAATACTTTTCCAAGGGTTACCATAGAAAATCTTGTGCTTATGTCCTCTCTCTGGTCACACTCACTGAGATTTTTTCCCTCCTAGACCATCAAGCCTTTCATCAGGGACTGGTTTAACATCTCAGAATTGCCAGACAGGGAGGACTTAATCCTCTCCACTTTCACAAGCCCTCTTGAGTTTTTTCTCTTCTTTTTTGCTCTGGTTGAAAACCACAGGAAGAATTTACACTAATTCCAGGATCATTGCATTTATGCACTCCCATTCCAAATGAAAGCTCCTATGGACAAAAACCCCTGAGAAAAGCCTATGCTTCCAGCTACTCACACTTTTCATTTTGCTTGCAGGTTTAGGGTCAGTTACCATGCAAGTGTTCCCTTGCATCACCCACACTGCCAAAGGGACTCAATTATGGTAAGGCTTTTGTCTGCTCTGTTCTTCTACTCAACATGTTTTCTTATCTCATTCTACTCCTAGTGCTATGTATTTTCCAGTATTCACTCAGTATCAAGGCGCCAGCTTCATCCAGCATCCCTTCACAAGTTGCTTCACAGGAGTAAGGGAAGCATCCCTCTAACACAAGAGCTGGCTACAGCTGGGTCATGCCAAAGCATCCTGGAGAATGTGTCCTCCATGCAATGGCTTGCTCAGGCAGCTCAGAAATGACTTGTCAAAAGCCTCCTAAAAGGAAACACACAATGCAAATCAACATTACCCTCACATGTGGGATTTGACCACATACAGCCTGGTTTAGAATACATTTCTGGTGATGGACAAACTTTCTTGGAACAGTCTGGTGATCACTCCACTTTTCAAGGGCTTCTGGTCATGCAGAAACAAAAAGAGATGCTATTGGGGATTGACTGGCCATCCTCATTACAAACTGAAGGCAGACTTAGTCACCCCCACACAGTTTCAGGATGGACTGCCTTTAACAAGCATGTCTGGCTCAGTTATTTTATCACCCATGCTCCTCACAGTTTCCATTTCTGCACCCCAATAATCCCAGGATATTATCCGTAGCAATGTATTTTGCACTAGCATTGCTTTGCAGGATGACCATGAAGATCTGCAAAGGTCACCCTGCTCACAAATTGCAGATTAGTCCAATTGAAGAAGGTAAATTATAAGCATCCTGGACAATCACCATACAGAGTCCAAGCAAGGCACCTCTCCTACCCACCATGCTACCTACCCAGAAGGACTTGGAGAGAAGAACACAGACCTATATGGGGAAAGGCTCTAACTCTTTCATAGGTGTGGTTTAGCTATATTAGGCACTGAACAGCAGCATGTCATAGAAAAGTCAAAGGGCTCCTTTTTTTTATCTAGAGCCTCCTGGAGATATATTTGCAGGCACACATATGCAGACATGACATCTTGGACCCACAGAAGCTCCCACTTAGCGCAACAGAATAGGATGTTATGCAAGAAGTCAGCACTGAGCACCCAGCACAGCCCCTCTCCACATAATGTGTGTGTGTCCTCAGAATGGAAACCTCTTGCTTCTCAGCCGGTCCTGCCCCCCCATCCCATCTGCCTTCCCCAGATTTCTGACAGCTTTGGCTCCATGTCCCCTCACTGTTCCCAGTAAACACAGCCTTTCTCTCCTTAGTATTGCTGTTACAGGCTGTATCACCCTGCTCTTACAAGTCCCCACCACCACAACTCCCTTCTCTTCCCCTACAAACTCCACAGGCCACCACTGACTCTCAGAAGAAGGGATCTCTGTCCTCAGCAAGTGGGTGCAATAGATAGAGATGGCTTGGATGAGTCCCACATCACAGAGGGGACTCCCAGAGGAGAAAGAGGCACCAGAAGTATCATATATACAAATTTCTTGCCTCTCTCCTCCATCCTCTATGCTTTCTGTAGCGAGGTAGCTCTTCTCATTTGCCCCATCCCACCCTATACCCTGTGCCTAAATATGTCTTCAGGATGGGGAAGCATCTGTGCAGTGGGTGGTGATGCGGGGGTGCAGCCAATGAGGTTGCAGCCTGAAAGGACTGAAAGAGAGATTTGATAACGATAGGCCCCACATGCTTTGGGCTTTTGCTGATAAGAAAGGCACCAGAGCAGCTTGAGGGGCATTCCGGAAGTGGATTTTGTCTGAAGGGGTGTATTGGGTCTGACTGAGATAGAGTTCATTTTTGCCTTAGCAGCCCTCACAGCACTGTGCTCTGCATTGGTAGCTGGAAGGGTGTTGATAACTGTGCTGCGTATCTCAAGCTGGCAAGAACACAGAACTGCTGTTTTGTTTGGAGTCAGAGAGCAGAAAGTTCTCCCATTAACGTGTATGAAAAATCAAATATTTGAGAAAACTTACAGAAGATAAATACTTGAAAAACTCCAGTTTGGGAGATGGCATTTTTTAGCTTGTCATCTACTCAGCTGGCAGGCAAGGGATCTGGAAGAGTTGCACACACTCTCTGCAGACCAACCAACCTGCCTCATTTCCATCCACAGTTGTGACAGGCCTGACATATTCACAGTGGACTTTTCATACTGTAGAATCAACAATTTCCAGCAGAAAATTGTTCCACAGGAAAACTTTCCAGGTAGTTCTACTATACATTTAGAAACATTTTGTATATACCAGTATGTTGGGCATATATTAATATGCTATTCACATTCTATAATCTCCAGGTACTTTAAGTGCCTGTCTCTAAAGAAAAAGTAGAATATGCCCCTTAAAATGCCAATCACAGTTAAAATGACAAATGATCAGCACAAGCTTTTGCAAGAGGAACTCATAGGTGGACTCTAATTTTCGTTCTTGCTCTGATCGTATGGCTGACAGCAGAGCAGCTTCTGCCATATTTGTGAGGAGCCTCACTGGAGTCCATAAGGATCTGATGACAAGCCATAGAGAAAGGCATTATATCAGCACACAGAACTCAAGTGTACCACCCTTGCATGTTTTGTCACACAGAAGAGTGTAGATACTGCACATGCATACTGGATTGCAGTCTCAGCTTCATCTTTTTTTTGAAAGCTCTCCTCAACCCTATAAGCTCTCTCCTGCGGGACTCCATGTCTGGAAAAATTAAAAATTTTATTTGAAGAATTAAATTCCTTCAAATGCTACATTTCTGTTTTTCCTAGAGGCAGCTACAATTCTTTCTTTGTGATCAGAAATTGCAGCAATAATTATATTTCCTATTTTGTTCACTGTAGTTGACTGTTTTGGCAGTCATCCTGTAGCAGTAATCAACACATAAAGAGTCATCTTGCATTTTTCAATCCAATTTAAAGGGAATTGGTTCTCAAGGAAATCAAGAGGTTGAAAATGTTCCCCTCTGGCAAAAATTTCAAGTACTTCAGCATTACATGCGAGAATTTTACCTACCTGTCTTATTCATTGTTGCATTTTACAAGCACTAATTTAAATTCTTTGCACTTCTAGGAAGCCTGAGACTTTCTTCATGTGGTTTTTCATAGTCCTCCCTTACTTCCCCCAGATACTGAGAGAAAACTTCAGTTCCCTTTCCAGATGATGCTCAGAGCACCAAGAGCTCTTGTTTTGTTATTTTGTTCTGGGGCTATTTGTTTGTTGTAGAATGGGGGAAAGGATGCCATAGAAATTAAGGCAGGGGTGCATTAGGAGGCAACAGAATAATTATTCATTCTTGCCATCAGCTCATTCATTTGGTTTGATTTACACCAGTTGCCCGAAAGTTTTCCTTCTACTTTTTCCCTGAAATACTCAGAAGCCTTTAATAATGGCATTTACATGTATAATGTAGCATTATTAATGTTTTATCTTTTATGAAAAACAAAGCCTTTGAAATCTCCTCCATTCTGCAAGCCCCATACCATTTCAGAACAAATTATTTTCACAATAACCTCTGCCAGACACACACAGACACCCCACTGCTATTTTATTCATTTCAGATACTTTTTACTTTTCCCCACTCATTTTCAATCCTAATATTCTATAAGAGCAGCACGAGAGTGAAGGTGCTGTGACCAGGAACAGTAGGATCAGGGCAGACAAAGCAAAGTGACTAGAGATTCAACCTTTAAATCCAGCAGGATTTATCAGACAGGACAAGCACCTGAAATAACAGAATAGTATTACAAGAAAGAAAAGTTTCAGGATATCTTAGAAAAACTAGAAGAGAGTACTGGACGTTTAGGAAGCAGAATTATTGTTTGAGAAGCCTCCTAACTCCCAACCCAGCACATCTTATATTTTCCGCCAGCTTACACCATCAAAACCCGCACATCATCTGAGAAAGCTTCAGATACATCCGTTGCAATTACAGGAACTCTTAGGAGCTTTGTTCTGCTTTTTTAATTGTTGTTTTAATGGGATTTTCCATCTCCCATGAATGCGATGATGCAGGCATCAGTTGTTTCTACAAGATCTCTGTTGCATCCATCCCTGTGACCCAGCTGCTGCTCTGCTCAGCAATACAAACTCACTCCAAGCCACGTCCCAACTTTGCTCTCTGTTCCTGGGGTCTGTTTAAGCATCCCCATGGAGCTGGGCAGGTGGGCTGATGGAAACCCCAGGGCACTCCTACCGTAGTTACCCAGCATGCTGCAGCTTCCCCGGGACATGGTGACTGCTCCTGAGTGCTCAAAACCCACCTGCTCAGCATCACAGCCCAAAATCTTGCCATGTGTTCCCTAGAGGAATGCAGGAAAGGGACAACAACCTAATAGATCAATGCCAATGTAAACCGAAATCAGAGGGGAAAAAGAAGAGTCACAAAGAGTTTTTGTACCATACAGGCAATTCTAGAAATTTTCTGCATCTTACACTCAGGTATCATCTCTGGGGCATCTTACTTTCACTTCATGGCATCACACTGAAACATTGTCAGGACAGGACTTGAAGGATCCCCTCACAACAAGGCCATCACCAGAAGTAGATCTGCTTAGCTTTTGCTGACCTCAAGGCCCTTGTTCCAACACTGCACTACCTTCCTAATGAATTTTTTTTTCCTGTTGTCCAAAGACCTACCATGGCCTTCCATGATACTGTCTGGCACTACCAAGAACAGATTGGCTCCATCATCTTTGTAACTACACTTCAATGAGGGATGGATATCTGCACCTCTTACCCACATCTCAGAGGGCAGAGCCAAAAACAGTCCCTCAGGACAGCACACGGCACATTGTGTCTGTGTCAGGGCCAGCTCAGTTAGACAGTGCAAGTAATTCCCGTGGCTTACAGATCTTCTCATTTCCAATGGAGAGTCTCTATGAAATACCTTCCCACAGAGCAATGCAGAAAAGGCAAAAAAAGGTATGAGGATGGATGACACAACTGGAAACATCTTCCTGATATTCAACTAAATGAATTACAATTCTCCTGAAGAAAAGTGACAGGAAGTAAGGACTTGTAAGGTCAGGGGCTGGATAGAGAACGTGAAGAGGGAATAACTGTTAGGCTACTTTTTTTTCCTGTTGAAGAATGAAGGGATATCAAAATGAGAATGCCAAGGAGCGAGTTTCCAACAAAGAACTTCTTCACCCTATGAGCAGTTAAGGGGTTAAACTCCTTGTCTCTTGGATGCTAAAAATGTGCCTGGGTCCACAAATGCCAAGAATTTGCATGTTGGTAAGGGTATGGAAGAAAAACCCATCAAGCGCTACTAAATACAAAGACATGCTGACTGTCTTAGAGAGTTCCAAGTTATAACCCATGGGATGTCTAGAGAATATTCTGAGGAAGTATCTCTAATTGATCCTCTATCAATTGCTGTTGGATGCAAAATGCTGGACTAAATTACCTTTTGATATAAGCAAGTGCACACATCATTACAAAAGAGCTTCTAAAATAACATTTAACATTACTGGACAACTTTTAGGTCTATTGGGACAGTGTAGCAAAGTTTCTACCACCATCGGTCAAACCAATATACAAGTTCACCCACGTCTTTTTATTTAAACACTGCATCATTAAACAGAAAGAAGGCTTTCAGCTTCCTGGAGAAAAGGTAAGACATTACCACTGTCCCACGGCAGCCAAACATGCAGAGCACCTGTGTTTGAGCCCAAGGACTTGAGCCATGGAACATCACTCTGCTTAGCTCTTCACTCCACAGCCAACTGCCCCCAGTTTCAAAGCATCTTATATAAAAAACAGCAATGCTGTACCATGGCCAGGACAGAACATGCTCTGAGGCCAATCATCTTCTCAATCAAATTTTATACCTTCATCTCCACTTCAAATACTCACAATCCATTATTTTTGTCCTCCCCTAATTTTTTACCCTCTGCTATACATAAAACTCCCAAAATAATCCACAGGGTTAAAAACTGGTCATGGTATAGTAGCCCATTTGGCCAGGGGAAGGACGAACAAGGAAACCTCATCTCATCACCTCTTCATTTCTGCCCTGATGGGTAGAAAATGCTGGACCGTACTGCTCTGCCACATATCACCTCACACTGTCAGGATGACACTCCTCTGGGACAGCATATCTGCTCCCAGTCCCTGACAATACTCAGTCAGGGTATTGTCAGGGCCAGTATGGACATGCCTCCATTTCTGCAAGTTTCTAGTGCTGCCTGCGCCAACTCTTTTCCTGCTCCCTTGGGTCAGAAGCATAGCCCAGGGAAGACAGTTTGGCTGGGGGCATTCATGTGTCAGACTAATCCCAGCTGCCACAGGGGCCCTGGGAGTCTATCAGCAGCCAGAATAAATTTAGGTGGGTCTGACTCATGTCAAATCCAAAGGCAGAAAGGGGAATATACAGGTGCAGAAGTGGTATAAAGTCAATTGCCTGCTTCAGCACACTAACACATACCAGGTACAGCTCAGTGTATCCAGGGGACAAGATCCAGCATTCACAATTCCCCAATGAGACAAATGACTTCTATGGTCCTCCATCTGCAGGTGTCTGCCCCATAGAGGATAGGACCTTGGGGAGCCAAGGCTGTCCGACGGATTAGTGCATGCTGGCACATTTACATTCACCCCAGGTTTATTCCACTAGTTTTTCTAGTCCTAAGATATATTTTAAGCTAAGCAGGTCTCACCTCAGCACCCAGCTCCAGCCAGCCCTGGCAGCACCCAGGCAGAGATGAGGCAATGGTGTACTAAGCAGGTTATGAGCACGCCACGGTCACATGCTGCTATCCCCTGCTAACCTCACCACCTTTACACCTCTCCTACCCCTCCTCGCCCTGATCCTGCAGCACGTTCATTGTGGAGCACACAGTTGGTCCATGCCAAGCTGGCACAGGTTTCAGAGGAATTAATTCAGATGGGCAAAGTCTGATCCCTTTCAGGGAGCGTGCGAAAGAGGAGGCACCGCTCAGCACTTTGGACATCAAGGGAGAGTAAGAGAAAAAGAGATGAGAGGAAGCCTCGCACAGAAAAGGCAGCAGGAAAAACGTCCTAATTTGGAGAGACAGGGCTCATTGCCATGGCAACCCAGAATCACCCCAGAGAGGCCAGATACAACTTTATATGTGGTGTTAAACGATTCAACCATTAAGAGAAAATACTAAGGGGAAAAAAATAATGGGGTTGTGGAAGGGAAAGTATTTGGCAACAAAGAGCTTTCCTCTGGGGGTACTCTGGAAACAGAAGAGAACCTTTTGAGTCTTAAGCTGTATTTTTTCCCCCATCCTTAGGTGCAGACACATTTTTGTGCATTTGCTTGTTTGGGGAGAATGAGTCACTCCTGCCTGCCTGCACTGCCTTCCCTCTCCAGCCTGGTTCTCATCAGCAGTTGGGGCCAGATCCTGCCTACTGGGCAACAGAGGGAGGAAAGGTAACTGGAACCCCTGTTCCTTTCTTTAAAGTCCCCTAGCAAGACCTCCCAGGACAAGGCAGAAACTGGGAACTCATGCCAAATCACATGGGGACACTGCAGGGTGGCAGCACATCACTGAGGAGGCGGCAACATGATACAGGGTGGTGGTGACTACCAGGAGCTCCAGCCTCTGGTCTGCAGCCTTGAGGAAGCACATATGGGATGTGCTTTCTACAAGAGCTGAGGCTGCTGAGCACATCTGGCCATGGGCTAAGTGAGAAAAGCAGCAGGAGTGATATGTTCACTGTAAGTCACACAATGCACATACTGCTGGCTGAGAGAGGAAGATTAATCCCTGCAGTTGTTAATTAATTATCTGATCTCACCCTGAATCCTTTCTATGTGCTTTAGTCTATGAATTACTCTGAATATCATATCAAATTTCCTCATCCCACACCCTTGCCTCCTTCCACCCTCACGCATGGGGTACCCTTCCTCTGCACTGCTGCCCTTTGCCAAACAACCCTATTCAGCAGATCTACTCATCCCTTTTCTTACTCCTGGCACAGTTCTGCTACATTTTCTCAGTCCTTATGAGAGGTCCCACCCAGTCTGCAGGGGCTACACCTCACAGGGTGTTAGTATATGGAGGTGGACCAGTATGAAGGATAGTAAGACCAGGTGAGTGGCAAGGAAATTGTTTTATCTTCTGGAAGTTACCTCCTTGTAACTGAAGGTGCAAATCCCAGTGGATGAGTTCCCAGACAACCACCCCTAGAGATTCCTAAGTCCAAAGCAATAAATTAATTGTCAAGGCAAGATCCTCGTCACTCATGTCTAAGCTACTCATGTCATCTCATTTCCCAATCCAATTTATTCATCAAATGGAACAAAACATTTGGCCAAAAGGATTTCTTGGGAGCAGGGATGCATGCAGCATGGAGGACAGGACATGCTTCTGCATGGGCATGGTTACACAGAGACACAGCCCCGTGTCTTCTACGTGCTGTTACCCATTCCTGTACTAAACCATTTCTTCCTGGCCACAGAATCGTAAACAAGCCAAGCAAGATAATCCTCTCCCTAGTATTTCAGTCTAGACTAGACCAGGAGAGGGAAAAATGGAAAAACTAAACTCACTCCACTATTACCGAACAAAAAAGCTTTCAATGTACAATGCAAAAGATTTGTGTATCGCGTAGCAGCAGCACGACACAAGGTGCTGGCTAGCTACTGGCTCTCTGGCAGCACAAAATGCTTCCCACAGCTTGTACTGTGTATTACTGAGTGCTATTATAGGCACACCTCAAGACATAGAACAACAGACTGCTGGACCAGTACAGTGACCAGTGAGCGACATTATCAGACAAAAATGTGATCCTAAGCACAGCAAGAGACAAATATCCCTCACAACCTCTCTTTCTCCTCCCAGTGGTCAGTATCACAGCATGGTTTTTTGCCAGCCTCTAGTGAGAAAGCTGCCAGCCACAGCTTCAGTTTATAACAATTAAGCAGTTGGAACTTCAAATCCACATGTGCATATAAACTCTTCCAAGGGAGCTCAGACAAGGGCAGAGGGATCAAACAGAGAGAATGACTGGGACAAGGACAAGCCCTGGTGAAGATGAGCCCTGTGGTCTCACAGCAGGATGTGGAGACAGCAAAGGTTAATGGCAGCATGGCTCATTGGGGGAAAATGGACCATGGGCACCAGCACAGCCTGGTGAGGTTTCCAGCCATTCCCTAAATGAAGCTGTTCCACCATCTGCAGGCGAGCACACTTTGGCATTAAACATTTTGCATGAAGGCCTATTTAATGGAGCACAAAGTGACTTATTAAATCCAAATGAAAGAACCAATTGACTAGCAAAAAAATTTAAATCTCTGGATAGGTAATGGCTGTGTCAAACACTTGGATGTGCCCAAAACATATCAAAACTAACCTCACAGTTTCACAATAACTAAAAGTTTACCAAAAGATAATCGTAGACTTATACAACAAAATAGATGCAGGTCACATGAGTTTGGGGGGGTCTCTCAGATGACCAAAACTAATAGAAAGAGGCAGCTGACTGGTTCATTGTCTGTCCAGCTCCACCTTATCTCTCTCCACTTCAGCAATGCTGTCCCCTGCAGACATGCATATAACTCAAAACTTTGTGAGTCCCATTACAGATCATTTCAATGGCCAGACTGCAGCTGCAGAGATTAACCCATAGAGCCATGGAGGACTAACCGTTCAGAGGTAGAGCCAAAGTTTGCTGGCCACTTCCCTGCCCCGCATTTCATCTCATATACCTTTCAGACCTCCCCATCTCTCACCTTCCCAGGACTTCAACACACTCAGCACACTCTCTCCTTTAGATCAAGACATACATTCTCCCTTATTTTCACCTTCAGGCTGGTTCCTCCGCAACCTACCCAAGGCACCCAGTGATTAGAGTATGCCTTGATCTTCAGTACCAGTTGAGGAGCTCAAACCACCAGAGTTTGCTGTAGGCTTGCCACAAGGCTAAGAATAAGGCTAGACAGAAAGCTCAGCCTGTCAAAAGGCAGAAAAAAAGTGGGGCAGAAAACAGATGTCTACTTGACAGTTAGGAAGAAAAAAAAGGCAAAATTCACATTTTAAGTGCATTTTTTAAGTCTGCATTGAAAATATAGTTAAAGGCACATCTTTCTCTTCCACAAAGGGTACTAACGGAAAAATCCAATTACTGCTGCTGTCATCAGGCTAATTTCTTTCCTCAAGAGGTCTGTCGTGGGACAGAGATCTTAAAATCTCCGAGCCTCGCGCCACGTTCCCCTTCCCCTTCAAAAGCTCACGGACAGGAGCACGCGGCACTGAGCAAGTGCGCGTTCATGACTGTGTTCTCCTTTGCTGCTGCTGCAGCCCAGGCCGCTGCGCTGCAGGCGTGAGTCACAGAGAGCACACATGCGCGCCCAGTGCCAGTGAGAACCACTGTCCGGCCCCGGAGACAGCAGCGCCCCGGGCGCCCGCCCGGCCGAGCGCAGCGCGGAGTGGGACGCGCCGGGTGAATCACCGCGAGTCACCGCGGGAGCTGCGAGCTGGAGCGCGTTTGGGACACGCAGTGCGCGCACGGGTCACTTGTGCCGAAATCACCGCTCCCGACACGTTCCAGCTCAGGGCTGCGCCCGCCTTCTCTGTTCATTTTTAGCTCGTCTCCTTTAGGAAACAAGACCCTTGCAAACCTGGGAGGTGTGTCTGTGTTTGTGCATAGGCGAGTCAGGCTTCCCAGTAACTCTTGAACCTGCTGGCCAGTTTCCACCTGATTTGACAAAGGGGCAGAGGACTCAAGGAAAATTAAATTCTCACAGTGCTGTACAAAATACAGCGTGCAACTGCATGCAGTCCCAAAGCCTTTGTCTGACCCCACAGCAGTGTGTATGATTCACCCACTCACAGTCAAAGGCTCACTAGGCAATCAAATAGACTTCATCCTGACCTGGCAGCATGCCTGTGGTGGACAGCCCCTATACACAGAAGCCTCGGGGCACCACAGCACAGCTCTCTTATATACTGTGCCGGCCAGTGACCATAAAAGGCACAGTGGAAACTGGGAGAGAAACAATTGGAGATCTGGGGAGAATGGTATTTTTGTAGGGAGGAGGTCTAGACAGGTCCTAAAAAATTGAAGCTGCTGTGGGTGCACACACTTATTTGGACTGGATATCTTCTAGTTGATACAGGGCAGTGGGTTAAGAAATGAGACCCTTTTAATGCCCTTCGTCTTCACCACTGGGGGAAGGATGAGTCCAGCTTTTCTGAAATATCCTCACCCAGCTCAAGTTCTCACCTCTGTGGACTCTCTGGTGTCTACTATGGACTGAGTTACATTACATCCTTAGTATGTAATTCAGTTAAAGAATCAATTAACTGTGAGATGTGAATCCAGTGAAAACAGGATTCATTCATTTGGGAGCTGAAAAAATTACTTGTTTCATTGCCCTTCCACTCACTGTCTTCTCAACAAGCTTTTCCAATGTTAGGTCATAAAATTCACTTTCAAGTGTGTTAGATAAGGGGAAAAAAATAAATAAAAGCCTCTAGGGTGCATTTGCAAAAGCAATGAGGGAGGGACTCTAAGTGTCCATTCAGAGATACAACATGAAAGGCTCAACTTTCAGAAGATGGAGATGCCCAGCATTTTCTCAAATATAGGCTGCCTTAACCTGTCTCATGTTGGATGTTGAAAAAAAAAGAAGGACCTAGATTCACTGTTCACACTTAAAACACTCTAGCCTACTTCTTTGATTGCCATCGCTTCCTGGGAGGTGGGCAGAGCCCAATCAGATACCAGGTGTCCTGCGCCTTGCAGCTTGGCAGGCAGTGCGGTGTGGAAAAGGCACTCCACTCCACCAGCCTCGATGCCACCTGTTCCCAACCCTCCTGCCGCCCACCCAGCCCTGCCATGTCAAGGAACAGTCTGAACCTGGCCCACAGCCCGGGCCATGAAGGAGCTCAAATGGAGCCAGGCAATTTGGAGACATGGAAAGCAGGGACTTCTGAGATGCTCTCCCCATACACTGTTACCTGACAAATACACCAGTATCCAACAAGACCCTCTCTCTCCACTTCCCAAGCAACTGTCTCCTTTGTTTAGAATTCATGGACCCCTCCTTTTTATCTACAGTGCTGTCAGAAAAGAATCTTTTTCATTACATTTCTGCCAAGCCCACGAGGTGGTTTGTGGGGCTTTTTTCAGCTGTCTCTGGTAGATAACTAGAAGGTATTAGTAACCATCTGCTCAGTGCATGCCCTGAAGGAAAGCACATACTCTCCTTGCTCAAACTCCTTCCATGCTGCACCAGAAACAGGACATTCCCTGCACTTCACAAGTCTTTGTGAACTGGAAGAGATGGAAATGCTTCATTTCCAGTGGCAGCAGTCTCAGCAAGAGGAAGCCATCCCCTTCAGAGGGAAAGCTCATTTACTTAAAGAGGGTCAGACCCACATGTGGCCACTTGAAAGAAAGAACATTTCTGACAGTGGTGATTTTACCTCACACTCTGACCTGATGCAGGGTGTCCTACCTTCTGATCTGGTAGGCTTAAATAGAAGTTAAGAAAACAAAACTGTGCCAGATCTCTGACCTTTGATAAATGTGAAGAGCTTGTTAATGCAGCACACCAAATATTGAATCTTCAGCTTGAGTAGGTGTGTGTTGAAGGTAGCCCCTGTCAGCCGGGAGCTATGAACCATCTCCACACACCACTTCCTTAGGGACAGCTCCGCCCCAGCTGAGGTGACACCACATACGGCCCCTGGCCAAGCCCCTGAGAGATCAGCAGCCTCATCCCTTAGCCCAGGGGGAGTAATCAGCAACATGCAGAGCTGCAACAAATCATTCCCCAAGCTTCGCCTCCCCTTACCCGTTCATCCATGACATGGACGCTAGCCTGCATGTTCAGCTGTGGTGAGAGGAGCACTAGCTTGTCAAGCTGGTGATGTGGAGAACGGTATTAACTGAGTAATTAAATCATTTCTGTAATTACTCTCACACAGCTATAAATAATGTAAGCCCACATGTTCTCTCTGGAAGCCACAACAGCAAGAGAAGAGAGAGTGAGGGATGCCAATTTAAAAGGAGAAATAATAACAATAATAATACCACTTAACATTTATACAACACTCTGCATTTTCAAAGCACAATCCAAACAAGGATCAAGAAATGGGTAAAGCGACAGACAGGAGAGGGTGAGAGGAAGGGTAGCAGGAGAAGAGAGAAGATAGGAATGGGGGAAGTTATGGAGCAGAATTTGAGAGCCAGCAGGGCTGGTGGCTTGGTGTATGCTCAGCCCAGCCCCGTGGCAGGGCCATCGGCTCTTCACTGCACACCTCAGTAGTGCTACAGAAGCCGGGGTGGGGGGCGCAGAAAGTGCTTCTGCAGAAAGTGAGTGAGCCGAAGCGGGAGTGAGGACAGAGCGCTGCGCTGCAGGAGCTCACACGTGGAGGAGCTGGCAGCTCCATCATGGAGCTGATCCCTGCCAGTGCAGAGGCCTGACAGTGACCATGCTGGCCCCAAGCCAGGCAGCTGGTGGAGGCTGTGAGGGCCTTGCCCCCTCCTCGCAGGAGTTCTTCTGCCTGCCTATGAGGCCTGGGGCCCTGGAACAGGGCATTCTGGCTGAAGGAGTGCACAGCCGAGCCAGCCCTGGGCACACTTTGGAAGAGCCAGTGGCCAGTGGCCTTCCCTGAACGGGGAGCACTGATGCCAGTGTCCCAATCACCCCGCGGAGTCATTTCTGACTTCCTTTGTGGCTCAGGACAGAATGGGAAGGGAATATTTCTGCCGAGCTGGAGGGAAGCAGCACACTCAGGGAAAGCATCACTGCCCAATGCAGTGTCCTGAGCCCTGCCTTGGCCCAGGTCTGGTCTTCTCAACTACGCAGTTTCCACCTGACAGGTTTTCCACTCCCATTTCACACTCCTCATCCCATTTGCTCAGCAGTTCTGCCACCCCCTTGCTCCCTGGCTCGTGCTCTTGTGGCCAAGGAAGCATAACCTGGGCAGGTATACTTCTTTCCCTCTCTGCATTTTCCCACCCACCATCTCCTGCTTCCCACCTTTATCCAGTCCCCCTGCCCATCTCCTTGTATCAGGATGCCTTCCATATGCTCACCCTCTGCACTGGCTGCTCAGAATACCCTGCATGCCCCCCACCCCACCCACATTTCAGCCCAGATTCCCTGCTGCACAGCACATTTCTGCTGGTTGGATCCCACCAGGATCCCACAGGAGAGCTCCAGCTCCCGTGCAGCCCCCAAGGCCAGGTGCAATTTTGAAGCACAGTGTGCAAGGACAAGTTCTTTCCAAGAGACGTGGCAAACATCTAAAAAGACTTGGGGCACATCCGCAGTTTCTTACACTTATAACAAGGCCAAACTTGGGGCAGCGCATGCAGTGGTAGCAAAAGCACATCCCTGGTTACAAGTCCTTCCCTGCAAGACACCTCTCCTCCAGACCTGTGTCCTTGCTCTGAGAACATGTGGTGGTCAGGCAGAACCTTTGGAGGAAAATGTGGCAGCACTTGCAACACGAATAAATCACATATGATCCTCTGCCACATTTTCAGAGAGAGATGTTTTATTTTCCAAATAACTAGCAAAATAAATCAATCAGCTTGAGGCATACACCTGGCATAGGAAACTTTGCTCAAACAGTCATAGTCTGGCAAAATCACAGGAAACCCCCAAGAGGATTTTATAATGGGGAATGCTGGACAAGCTTACAATAGATGGTACTATCAGCCCTGCATAAAATAAGTTCTCCAGCATGATGCAGCTATTCAGCCACCATCTCTAATGGGGGTTAAAGCTTCTCCTCCTGGAGTCCAGACTTTCATATCAAGCATTGTATTTGCTTCAGTTAGAAAAATACATTAATTGTTTCCTAGTAATTAGGTCACCTTTGCCTTTTGTAGAGCTCAAACTTTACAAAAACATTTTTATGGTCTTTTTGTAAAGGACAAACTGCTGCAGGCAGCAGTTGAGCAAGTGTCTTAAAGTTATGTTTTATAGCAGAGGCAGTGAAGACTCAAGTCTGCTAGAACTGCTGGATTCTGTTGACACCTTTTAGATCAATCCTCCTCACTGCATGTACCTGCCTCCTTTACTTTTTTGCCTGCTCACCCTTAGACTCTCCACATCCTTCATTCCTTCTTCCCCCTTCCTCTGAAACCTACATTTATTGTTATTATCAGGAACCTCATAGATACACAGCTAAAAGCTACTGCCAAGCACAGAGAAAAATTGCTTCGAAAGAGCCTTTAGGGTATTTTTTTTCTCACTGTCAGAACTTACTCTTTTTTTTCCTTCATTTTCTCCCCATGATCCTAGGTTCAGGGGAAGTTTTCCTATCTCTCTTTCATCTTCTTTATCCTCTTTCTCCTCTGCTTCATCTATATAACATGTTCTCCAGCACTTAGTTCAGTCCTGTTTGAAAACAGCTGTAGAAACATGGTTTCCATACTCTACCCTAAGAAGTCTACAGCACTTCCTAATAAAACCCAGTGTTGGAGCCTTTTTCTTGATACACATATATATCACTTAATATTATCATTTAATGTATCATAATACATCATTTAATATATTTCCCTAGCTTTATCTTGTCATTCCTACTTCTGCTTCTGGCAGCTACACGAAGCACTTTTTTCTCTAATCTTAGTCTACCTCTATTCATTGAGTATATAAATCACACCCTGACTCATTGTTCAGCCAATCTACAATACACACATACAGCTGTTTCACTCTTTCTTCATATATCAGCTCCTCCAGACCGTTAACAGTCACAGACTACAATTATGTCTTCTTCTGTACCCTGTTTTTTCCCAGCCTGTATGTATCTCTAATTCCCTTAGCTTCCTTCATAATCCACCCCTCCAAACTTGGCTAATGAGGCAAATAAAAGGCAAAGAGAATAAGAGATTCCCTAGAAAGAATTGTTTCTCTCTGTCCTGCGGTTACTGGGGAATGACATGCGGATCTAAAGCAGCAGCATCGGGCAATTTCACACTCCATGTTTCCAATTTGATTTTGAGGCCAGTTTAGGGTAGGGACAAATTTGAGTGTAATTAATTTAGATTTTGTGAGACAAGTTACTGCTTGGGGTTGTAATAAAGGACTGCCTTTCCAGATTGAAGAAACTAATCTCCTTGTCTGGCTGGGGATGGCACAAATTGATTTAAGACCTTTTTGTTGGGTTTTTTGTTTTGAAGAAAGGGGTTGTGATAAAGATTATAAATAACTATTGATCAGAGCTCATCAAGATTCCACATTTACTTCAGGTAAGTGCTTACAGATTTGGAGATCTACCTAAATACCATTAGCGTAAAAATCTAAGTTAGAAATCTATCAAGAAAGAACTTTTTCACAGATGTCCAGGTCCAAGCTCGGTGGAAATCAACATTTTCCTCACAGACACTTAAACCGTTCTATTTCCAGGTAGACAGTGGCAACATCGTATTTAAGCAATAGTAGTGACAAGGTTAATTCACCTCCCCTTTACCTCAGGTGGGTTGCAGAAGTTGCGTGCAGAGCCAGGGAAGGAAAGGTCTTCTGTCCCTCAAAAGAAAACATCACTGTAACAACAGAAGAAAACTAACACTCTGTACTCCTGGAGGAAAAATCCTATGACCCGAAACAAAACAGCTTATAAATAGCTGCAGAAGGCTGATGCAAAGGAATCAGACTTTGCTTTTGTTTGACATTTGTTGCCTGAGACAACTTCTGCTAAAGGAAGCACCCACACCTCCCTCAGCACTGCTTCTGCCCAGAAGCGTCCCAGGGCACCTCAGCATGGCATGAAGTCTCACCAGGACACCAGGTTTTCCCCTTCCCAATTCTCTGACGCTCAAACTCAGGTAACACCTTTGAGCATCAGGTGTCCAAGGCTCAGGGCAAATATGCAGTGCATCCAGTATAAGTTATTAGGAGGGAAAAAGCAATAGGGATATTTCATGGAAAGTTACACTTCCATAAGAATTTTGTTTTCTTTGGTTTTTTTTAGAAAAGGCTTTCTTGATGCTTTTAAGCAATAAACCAAAAAAAAAGGAATAAACTCCACTTCTTTTTTCTTATGACTCTTGAAAACAATACCCCAGAAAAAGTGAAGGTCTTTAAAAGGAGTTCCTCCTAAGAAAATTGGAGATAAAGTAGAGGAAAGCTTTAAAATTTCTTTTTAAAAAATACTATTTTAATAGGCTAATTAATAAAAGAAATTATACATTTCTTTGAAAAGTCATATTTTCATTTAAATAATACTAATGAGAGTACTTGAGCTCTTGTTTAGAAAATGAGAGTTAACATTGAAGGATTTAATGACCCTGGGGAGAGGTTAAAGCTCTCAAAAGTTCATTTCCAGGTTTCCTAATATATGAGGGTTTTTTAGTGCTGTAATTTATTTGTAAAGTAATAAAAATAGTTGTAGGGAAATTCTCAGGTGTTAAACTTCACAAAAATATGCTGCCTATATTCCCTTTCTTTACATGAATAAAAGAAAATGTTATTTTGTATGGGTTGATTAGACACAGATGTAAACATAAATTACAGACCCACCTGGGTTTTTATTACATGTGTATACAAGGGAAAAACAACACTGGCATACAATACTGGCTTTTATTGTCTATGTCTTACCTTTTATTCTCCTTCCCCAACCTTTGCAGCAGACTTATAATTTGAGGACACATGATATTTAGTTTGTTATTTGTGAGCTACAGAGAGCTTTATTTTGGCAGCAAAAAGAAACAGAGTACCAAAAGTAAAAGAAGTGTATTAATCATGTCCTTAATAAAATTATTAAGAGCTTGAAGGGAAACTGCTGATTTATTTTTTATTTTATTTTTTAAATCAAACTCATCTCTACTAATCTTTAGATTAGTTTAAGAAACACTTAAACTATTACTATCATCAAATGCAGTTTCAGAGAAATGAAAACACTTTGTGATATTACATGAACTGCATATAAATTTATTTGGAGGGAAAAAAGGGATAGAAATCTTTCAATATCTGCAGATCAAAATGTCCCTTTTTTCCCCCCTTCTAAGCAGCATTTTGTTTGGAATTTATTTTACTTCATTTCGTATAATCCATTCAAAGGGAACTTTATCTCTTTATTTTCTTTTTTTTTTTTAACTGAATTTCCTTCACACAAGGGCTTGAAAAATTTCAGATGTCATCCCTAATGGAAATGAAACAAATTTACACCCAAAAAATGAGGTTTTCATTCCCTATGCATCCCTATTACTTAACCTTTGAAAACCTGAGAGTGAAAGTGCTCTCCTTTTAATTACAGATGTTCTGCTTTTAGCAGCACTGTCCCAGTGTCTTTGACTTTGTCCTGGTTTCAGTGTGTATCTAGGTGCTCAGTTTATCCAACTAGTTTTGGCTTCTCTGCACCTGCAGCATCACTTTGCTGCACTCTGGCCAACAGCTACTCTCCTGCCCTGGTGCTTGACCCCCACTGTTCAACTTTGGACTTGCTCCCACCAAAACACCAAAGAAATCACTGCTGCCGCACCATGGCTCAAACATGGGGTGATCACAGCAACCTTCGGCATTGAAAGAGAGAGACAACATGTCTTGAAAATTTTAGAGAAAACAAAAATAAAGGGGACGGGGATTTATGAAGTGGGGATAAAAAGGCAGAGAAAACAAAACATTGTGGCTTTGGTACAAACAGAAAAAAAGAACAAGGTAGTGGAGGGAGTAAGAGAAAAGCCAGCTCCACAGTATGAAAAGAAGGAAGGAGAATCTGGCCTAGAACAGATCACAGATTTTAAATTTCAGGTTAGTTTTCTGCAGCTTTTATAAAAATTGTATTACTGGCACAGCCCAGTAATAGATCACTCTTTCCTACTGTTTTATTTCCATCAGTATGCTGATGCATACTGCGTGTATCCCTGTGTGGGCAAGCCCTGGAGAAAATAGCAAGAGATGCAGAGATACAGAAGACTGATTTTCACCTGGGAAAACATGACCATCCTCTTCTTCCAATACTTTTCGTCTTCTGCCTGTGCACCACTGGGTTACTATAGAGCTGCACAGGTCAAGAAGGTTTGGCAAAATAATGTGACTGTGGAGAAATAATGAGGAACAGCTCCAGCAAAAATGATGGCCACTAGCTGTGCTATAAGAGAACTCAAAGCATTTTGTGCTCTTACCTTTTCTGCATTCATTCTAACCAAATTGACTTCTTCTGTTATTTTAAAACAAATAAATAATCTATCTTACAAAATGGACCAGTCAGCCAAATGGTGTGGTCATTTTTTACACAAGAAGCTAAAACTTTTCCAACACAGTTTTGTAAATCAGAATAACAGTTCGCCCTTCTCTTGAGATACCTATAAATGTACCTTTGTAAATGGTATTTCCTTTTTTCCTGACTGCTCCTTTACCTCCTAGCTCTGGGAAGAACTGATTTTTGGTAATATTGAAAAGGTAATGAAGAAAAGCCTAGTCCAGATTTCCAGTTTCAGGTCTGCAACTCAAGATATTGGTTTGTGTGGTTACCTGAACTGAAGCTTGGTTTGCAGTCTTAAAGATTTACTTTCACTATCAGTCTCCTAACACAGGGCATCCTCATACAATTTAATTTCTGCTTTCAAAACAATTGGGGAGGAACAAGGGATTATTTTAAATGCTGAAAGGCCAGCAGATATGCTCTCTGGTCAAAAGTGCATTGCAGTCCTCTAGACAATACAAACTAATGCTTGAAATCAGGAAACACAAATCTGTTCTAAGTCAGGTCATTGTAAACTGAAGAGACCAGCAAGCTTCCACAAGCAAAGTTTTTGGACCACAGAAACCTAACATTGGTGGCAGTGCACATTTCTCTCCTCTCCATCTCGTCTATTTTGGATTAAACACAGATCACCAGTGACCAATGCTATTCCCTTTCTCATCATGGGTCCTGGTGAGATGATGCTGTTGCCCTTATCCTTTTCAAGGAATCAGCACCAAAATAAAGTGCTTTCTTACAGGGCTGAAACAGTGTGAGCTCTCTTCTCCCCTGTCCCACAGCTACAGCCTTGCTCCTCTGGGACAAACTAACGTGGGGTCTGTTGGACCCCCTCAGCCATCACTGCCAGGGCTCCCAGCCCCAACAAAAGGACTGCTGCACTTCACTCCCTCTGGCATCACTGCTGGCATGCTTATCAAGACTCAGGGGACTGAACTGGCCATGACAGAACTCTCAGTTGGCAAAGTGGCCTCTCCAGAGCTCTAGAGAGGTACATCATGTGTCTCTGCTTCACTGTTTTCCTGGAACTAAACCCAGAGCACAGGGTGCACACAGATCATCTGGTCACCTTCTTCTTATGCCAAATTAGGCAGAAATTAAATGTAACACTCTGTAACAGGTAAGCAGGTGGAATTAGAGACAAAAGCACCAAGGAGTAAAAACAGCAAAAACATGTAAATTCCTGTATACTTATTTTTCAGAGGAAAAAGGTAAAAACCAGGAAAAACAAAAATATATAAACATTATTTACAAAATCTAATCAAACACAATATTAAAGAATGTGAGTTGGAACAAAACAATCAGGAAAAACAGATGTTAAACTTTCAGCAACATACCTCCACCTGCTATGTCGGACCTAGGGCAGAATTCATGGCATTTAACTTGAGGCATTGTGAAAAAGTTGAGGTACAGCCTTCTTCAGTAATCAGTGGGGAGACACAGGACTGACCCATGAGCATTTCCCTGCACCCTGAATTGGGTGGGGTGAATTGTCCTCAGGTGGTCCCTCCTTTACCACTGATGCCTAGACCTCCAGCTGGTGCGTAGCAAACTTCTAGATGAATATTAACTGAGATTAAGCCAGCTTATAGTGCACATTATACAATATTTCTGCCTTTATATACAGGACAAAATAAAATTTGGGCTTGAAAGCCTATTTTTTTTTCTTTTTGCCTGCCCTTTTGTGTCTTAATTTACCAGTTGCATGGTATATTACAAAGCCCTTTTTACACATGACCCACATTTCCTAACAGAACATTTACTAAACCCTCACTGAAGGTGAAACAGAATTTCACATGCTGCTCCGGGAAAGGTGGTTGGACTGGGGAGCTTTTGCATTAAACTCCAGCAAAGAGGGGCTTATCTGTCACAACAAGGCATTAGTGGTTTCTAGCATTCCTTAGGTTTGCATTAGCGCTACTGATCACAAACACACGGAGAGCATAACAAAGCTGTAAGTGCAGATCTGAACCTGTGAAATGCTGAGCAAGTTCAATCACAGCTGACTGCTGTGGGTGTTGAGGGGATGCGGAAAGAAGCAATCCATGCCTGCAGGATCAAACCTCAGCCACACAACTCATCTGCAAAGAACATGACTAAGAGTCACTAAAAGCAAAGCCTCTGTCAAGACCCTCTGTGGAAAATAAATTGAGGACTTACCAGGCTGACTTCAGTATTTTAATAGAATTTCAGTGTATTTACTCTCTACCATTTTTTAATTCAATTCATCAGATAAATATTATCCATTAAAGATTACACACCTCTGGATCAGAAGTTGTAAAGGTCAGCCTTTTCAAATTATGTTTCAAAGAAACCTTGGTCTTTCTCTAAAACTGCAGATTTTTGTACATAACCTGCAAACCTCTTGTCTCCAAAAGTACAAAAAAACTTTTTTAAAAATTAAAAAAAAATAAAAGGAGTTTGGTAAAACAGAAGTCTCCATTCATAAGGCTTCCACCTTTGAGCTCCCTGTGGGCTGCCTGTCTGCCAGAATGCTCTTTAGAAGCAAGCCAGTGGGGTACACAGGGCAGTGGCAGGAGATGCTGCTTTCCCAAGGAGAGACTAGGGACAGGTAGAAAGAAAAATCTTTTCAAAGTTCAATAGACCAAATTTCTCTTTGAATTACAGCAGTGTAAATCTGATCTAATCCTGCCAAAGGCAATGGGGTTGTGCTGGATTTACACTGTGGGAATCTGAAATCAGAATTTGGCCTGCCATGTTCAAAGTCACAAGGACCTTTTCCCAGTGCTTAGGAGGTCTTGTGTCAGTAACTCTTACACTTGTTCAAAGATGTAAAATATCACCCCAAGTGTGAAATGCAGCACTTGAGCACTGCTTCCACCCCTCTTTTGCACAGCTATAGACAACCATGCAACACAGCGGGCAGGAGAGCATCAAGATGCAGCATTGCTGCCTGCCTGGCCTCCAAGGCAGAAAAGCTTCACTTTGGGTGGCATGGGGCAGTGCGACTTCAGCACATGTGCAGCTATTCAAGGAGTGAGAGAAAAAAGGCCCATGATTATTCAGTGACTGTTTCAGGTTAAAGGGTGATACAAGAAAATAACACTGCATACTAACTGTGTGTTATTTGGCAACTGAACAGTTGGTCAAAGAGTAAGAAAATCATTTGTTAGCACCTTCGATAGCCTGCACTGGATTATATACTTGCAAGGTAAATAAAACAGAATGTGCCTGGATTTCTCATCTCACTAGAGCTCTTGCTGAAGAAAAGCTGCCATAGTGGCCAGGTCAGTTCTCACCCTTCATTCAATTAAGTTTGATTCTGCCTAGTTAAATGTCTCAGATTCACTTAAGAGACATCTGTAAAAGAAAAAGGCTGTTGGCTTGTCTCCCTGTTTACTTCTTTGGGATGCACAAAAATGGTCAAGAGGATCTTCTCAATTAAAGCCTTGGCCTTGACTGGCTGGCTTCAAGACTGCAGGGAAAGGGACAGCCAGCTTCTCTCACATGTCCCCATTGGCCAACAGTAGCCCCGAGGCCACTGCTAGCCACACTATCTGGCCAAATGCACACTCAGGTGTGAATTGCTGTATGTCCCATTCCTGAAAGGTGGAAGGCTTGTATCAGGTCCACCTGCACCCCATGGAGGCTCTACTAAGATAAAAGTTATCAGCTGGCCAAAGGTGCTACTCCCTCTCTGCATCTTGCCCTGTTCAAAAGCAGCAGCTGGATGGCTTGTTTGTGAGTAATTCCTCAGAAGACTGGCTAGGGCCTGGGAAAACAATTAAATGTCTGTGACATGAAGAAATAAAGTAGTGCAGTGGAAAAAAGAAAGATTTAGCTGGACTGGTTCAGACTGGTTAGTCACTTTAGCTAACACCTATTTAACTTCAGGAGCTAATGAACACTTTATAGAGGATGGCTTTATTAAAGATTCAATTATATTCCAATTAAGATGTAAGAACTGTATTAACCGTCCCTGAAAATACCACAATGTCCTCCAGCTACATGCAAGGAAAAACCTAAGCTGTGATCCCTGGCTCTTCTAAGGTAAAACACAGGCAAAAATAAAACCTTTAAAAAATGACGATTGTCATTTTTTTAAAAAATGACAATTTTTTAAAAATTTTCCCTTCCTAAGGAAGAAGAAAAGGGCTGATTCTTTTTCAGGTCTCTCTACCTGCTTCTTTCCCTTCTCAGTTTTTCTCTGTTGCAGGTAATTCCACATGATTAATAGACTCTTCTCAGAAGTGCTACACACAGTTAGCTCTTTTAATCTGTCTTTGAATCGGAAGTTGTCTAATCCCCCAAGCCTTCGGCCCCATGAGACACCACCTGAGGATCACAGAATAAAATATTTCTCTCTGTTTGATGTTTGGATCCACAAGTTTGCAACAGAAGGAAACTCATTTAAATTTACCTTATCTGCCATGATCATAGAGGAGCCTCCATGGATACCCAGGATGGGAGTGAGGGTCTGGGCAGAGATGAAGTCCAGGATCTGGGCAATGGCTTCCTGGTCTGTGTCATCAGCGAATACCACCCCTTGAATCTTCCGGTCTGACATGAGGTCGCAGATGCGGGTGATGATGCTCTTGGGATCTGTCTCATTCATGGCCACCAGCTCCACCCGAGGCACCACTGAGAGGTGGTGGAAGTCATCTTTCTCGTGGGCATCTTTGATGGCCACTTCGTCTGAGGTCCCCACCAGGATGACTGCAATGCCAATGCTCGGGTGGCTTTTCTGGGCATGGGCCCCGCTCCCTGTTGTTGCGAGGACTGCCAGCACCAGCCAAAACCTTGGAGAGTAGCACTCCGCCCTGGGCCTCATCTTCAGCTCTTACACTCCCTGAGCAAGGAAGAAAAAAAAGGAAAGGGGGAAAGTGAAACAAAGTGATTAATTGACAAGTCAGTCACGCATTCGGCCTTCAAGGCAGATCCATAGATCTTCCTCAGCCACTAGCTCTCCTCCCAACAATCCTTCTTATCTGATGCCTAAGATTTGGCTACATTTTGGGCTCTGTTAAAGTCGGGGGGTCAGACCAGTCCAGCTCCTGCTTCAGAGTCTGGAATCACTTAAGAGAACAGCTGTCAGCAGAAGATGGGATCATGTCATCTCTCAGGTACCATGTCTCTCTGAGACCCAAGTCAAAAGTGACAGAGAATTGTCCTTTGACAGCTGATCAGCTGTCTTTGTGAAATTAATTGCTTATGTCAAGCCCATGTCCGAGTGCTCACCCTCAACACAATGGAATGACTGGTGCTTGCGATCAGTTTGGACTTGTGCTGGAGGTATAGGCAGGGAGACTGAGGAGACCAGGCAGATAAGGACTCCTTTTTCCTTTCTAAGCACGGTCCCTCCAGAACAAAGCACAAATGGGCGAGGTCATTGGATGTATATGTATGTGTGTATCCATTGCATACAACCTTCCCACCACCACGAGGACACACACAGCTCCAGTGTGTAGTGCAGTCAGCCATATGCTTTCCACCAACTCAGGACTCTTTTTTTCTTTTTTTAAAGACAGGAATACAAAATTTCCCAGCGGTCATGGCCAAAACTGGATCAGGACCCTTCAAGTCCGTATGACACCAGTGTTTGCACAGAAGTAGAAATGCCCACAGAGCTTACAATGGTTCACCCTCAGCTACTACAGCCAGATTGATGTAATATATCTTCTCCCTGAGCATCTCCACTTTATTTTGTAATCACAACAGGAAAAATTCAAAAACCTGATGAGGTCATCTCTCTAGCCCTGCCTGAGTGGGACGGTTCCCTGCAGGACTTTTCCTCGCTCTTGCTTTATTCAGTTGCACTTTAATAATAGTTCACATTTTCACAGCACTTTTCAACCTCAAGGCACTCTACAAACACAAATGAACTAATTCTTACTGCACCTATGTAGTGTAACTATTAGATACAACAGAGCAGTGTCGTCCCCCCACATCTGCTTACCACCCCTGTTGGAGGTAGGACTGCTCGGTGTGCCCACCCAGGGCCATACAGATGTCTAAAGGAGATTTCAGGCATTTCAAACTAAAGAAGACTTTCCCTCAACACAACAGGTCCTGCTCAGCTACTCATGCCCATAATTCTGTTCTTCAGCAACCAGGCACACTTGAAATAAATACACCAGCCCTGCACTTCTTTGTAATACACCTCTGGTCTTGGGTGTCCAAGAATGGGACCCTTCCATACTGTTCACTGCTACACATTCCTCTATCAAATGAACAGAAAGCCACAGCAGCAGGGACAATGCCAGCAAAACTTTGTGGAAGCAGGAAGTCCACAAAACAACCCTAGCTGACACCAGCCACCCACACTGAAAAGGCCCAAAAGGCCCCATCTTGCCCTGCCCAGGAGAACACACAGGCTCAACACCTGCTCCCTCATTGTCACACTAAGCAGAGAGAACGTATCCTGCATTGATATTCCACATAAATAAGCAGATAATAAAATAGATAATAAATATGCACCGGAGAAACCAAATCCACTTAAGAAGCTGAAAAGGACTGTGGGTGTGAAGCACCAATCGATTCTAAACTCTCTGAAGGATTCACTTTCTGAGAGATGCTCACAAGGAGAACCAAGAGACTTTGAGAGTTTGGCAAAATGAACAGTTAACTTCATTCCAGTATGACTGTTATCCTCCAATTATGAGTCATTAAATTAGATTCCTTCAGAGTGAAATGCAGTCCCCATTTCTGCAATGCTTTATTAACTTTAATGCACTCTATATGCTCTCTGTCTCTCACTCTCCTGCTCACTCACTTAAATGCTATATTTGTTCTCTTAAAATATGTCTCCTGCAGTCCCTCTGCATCGACTCATACAGTATATTACACGTGGTTAGGCAATGGCTAGTTGTGATGCCCAGGGAGGAGAGTGTTTTTCCCAGCCCCTTTCCCACCAGGGATATTTGACAGGGCCTTCCAACCCACGGCTCAGGTAGCATTCATGCAGGAGCTATACAGGCAGTCATGGCAGCTGTCAGCCTTCATGCCCAAGCACATGCTTCTCCCAGTGGGAAAAATGGCAGCCAAGAAACCCATTCCCTTCTCTTCACTTGCATCAAAGCCAATAAATCTCTAGCATCTACCTCCAAGCAGGAGAAGGGTGCCCAGATCCTGAAGAGCACATAGGTGCCAATCTGTTGGGCATCTGTGCCCCACTCAGGCAGATTTTTCCATTCAACATAAGATGGAGTTTATCTGTACAGTGCCAGATCCTCAGGCTTTGGCCAGATATGCAGGGAGCAGCTAGGGCTAGGAAGAAGCTAACACAAAGAAGAGGTTGTCTGTGTCTCAACAGTCAACCTGCCATCTCCAGTTTGGATCCTCAGCCGTAAGCTCTCTCTGAATCAGGCAGAGCAATGCTTAGGCAGCCTGTGTAGTACCAACCAAGACATCTCTCTCTCCATCTCTCACTCATACATAACATGCCTGTCATGCTCGCTCTGTCTTTCAGGTGCTCCATGGGCAGTCTGTGTGCCAGACAGCAGCATTCTTATGAGGGAATAGCAGGTACCAGCTCCAGGCTGGGCTCCCTCATAGGGTGGGAGCTGGGGATGTGATATGACAGGAGAACATCAATAAATCACACCCAACCCAGGGCTGAGTGTGGTTTTCACCATTCAGCTCCCACAAGGCAGCGTAGGGGTGAGCTGCTCAAAGACTAAAATGGGTGCTCATGGCGTTACAATCCTTTGCCTCCTTGGGGCTGACTTGAGTTCACATCACTAGCCACTCTTCACATAATTGCTCACATGCATGTGCTAGCTGTTAGAGCAAGGGACAGACATCCCAACAGCAACCTCGCCTCACGTTCCTCCTCTGGTCTGGCCCACTGCAGGCCCCTTTCGAATGTGTGCTAGTAGAGACAAGGCAGGGGTGAACCACCACAGACTTATTATCAGATTAAGGGGACCCCAGAACTATTGTGAAAATGTGTTTCTGCATACAGAGCAACAAGTTTTGTCCATAATTTCTACAGTGTTCAAGTGCAAACATTCAAGGTACTCAATCAAGAAAGCACTGGAGGCAGCACATGGACCTCCTCCTCAGTGTGTTCTTGTTTCCAGTGAAAAAGGGGAACAGAGAAATTCACACAATAAGAAATGCATAAGCACCTGACAAGGCTGCAGCTGTAAAGCAGGGCATTTACCCTTTGTTGTTTCAAGAAACTTTAATAATTTTATGGTATAATTTCACCAGTCAAGAATGATTATAAAAACACACAAGTATATTTTATTACTAAGTATTTTACATGAGCAGGATTTTCCCTTAGAGATGGTGTGGGGCAACACAGTGTTTGAAGTATTTTGTGTGATTTGGGCACTCCAAAACAATTTAATAAATCCCAAACTCCAGACTGGTAAGTAAAATGCTTTACACATTACTGCATACTATTATATTGTCTCTTACTCCCTAGCAAATAATATATGTGAGGGCCATTAGATGAAGTGGTTTTACAGACATATCTATATTTAGGTATAAACATGCCAGTAAAATCATTATACCTCTATAATCTTATTTTACTTACCAATAAGACATATCCATCATTGTAGAGGAATGCAGCATCTACTTACTGCAGAGCAATGTTACACAATCACTTTCAAAATGGGAAGTGAGAGCTAACTTCTCCAACTGAAAATGCAAGAGGAATGTAGGTAGTCAGACAGTAATTATTCCAATTGGAATTTAGCCAGGACCAAAGGTTAGATTGCTTAAAAATATCATGAGAACCTTACTTGACACTGCACTTTTATGTAGATCAGACCTAAGATAAGTATTAATAGAAAATTATTAGGCAGCACAGGCAAAATACAGCTCAGCATTAAGAGATATTCCTAGATGGTATTTCAAAATGCAGAAAGTACACAAATAGGTCACTGTGCATTCAACCAGTCTAACTGTAAACAGACTACTACTCCTGCAGTGTAGAGCAAAGCCAGGCAACCTTCAGGTCAGGCAAAGAAACTGAGGCAGAACAAGAGCTGGTCACAGGTTTTTGGGGGTACTTCTGTTGTGTGCTGACACTGATACCTCCTCCTGCTGCAATCGTGCCATCTAGGTAGCCTTGCACAATGCCCACTTGGAAGGGTGTTCGCAGGCTTCCCAAACCCAATATCCAGGGTTTCAGGACAGCAAGAGGAAAGGAAGTCATGTAATACTGCAGTTCCAGACAAAAAGCTGTCTTGAAAACAGCTTTCCTAATTAAGAGGAAGACCATGTTTGGGACAGGAGGCTGTACAATGCCCTTAGCCACCACCAAAGGGAACTTCACAGGGGTATTGGCTCCATATGGGAGAATGAAAAGCCTACCTCCAGCCTCCCCCTCCTATGCTTCATTGGAAGGCCACAAGGAAGTTCCTATGCCAGTGTTTTTGGGCTCTGCTCACTGAGAGCTCTGATGCTCTAAGCACTGCTTAGACTTCAAGCCACAGAATCTGAATTCAACAGCTAATTTTGTATCTGCACCAACTGCAGTGCTAATTCCCAACCCTACTCTCATCACTAGCCCAGTTCCAGGCCTCACCACTATTACCAATCTCAATCCCATTTCTTCCTAAAGACAGGTGTCCTGCCAGACCCAGTGTGAGATAAAGCGTTACCCTTTGGTATTTCCTCACCTTTGACAGCATCTTAATTCACACTGCCTTCATTTCTCTGACAGTTTGAGCAGTATCAGACAACGAATCCAAAAGCAATCCTTATGTTTCAGGATCTAGTTGAAGGTAGGAAGAAATCCATCTCACCTGTGAAATACTTTACAAACCTCAAAGGTGCTTTGGGCCTGGTATCCAGCACACCACCAGAGAACAAGTGCACTAGAACAAGCTGTAGGGAAGTCAGAATTGCACTAGATGGCTACTGGCCTGTCACACAAGGAAATTCAAGTATGTTCAGATCAAATAAGAACACTATTTCTGTATTTACCAATGACAGAAGACTGGTGACTTTTTGATCTTTTTATCTACTACCTGCTTTATTGGCAAACTGGAGGAATTAAGAAGACCCATGCAAAAAAAGAGGCAGGACAGACTGAAACCTCATCAACTGTTTTTCCTAAGAGGTGGGGTTTAAAGCTATAAATAACACCACAATTTACACCTAAGTTTCTCCAACTCTCTGATTTTTGATGATCCAATTTCAGTTTAGGACATTCTCCCAATCTGATGGTTACTCTGCAATGTAGACATGCTGCACGTTGTATACCTCTGAAGAAGCATTCCTCTGCTTCTAACACTGCTTTAACTTATCCTACCACACTTTCAGCCCAGGCTATTTGTACATTGACAACTCTTGTGCTGCTGTTTCCCGTATTATTGCCTACCACGTAGGTGACATAAGTGCCCATAAATCATCTTCTGGTTCACAGCCCTGTTGTTCCAGGAATTTTGTCAACAGACACAAAGAGGAGGATGGATCTGGGGCATGATAGATGTGTCTTGAAAGTGCCTGCACACTTCAGGTGCTGATAAACAGAATTAATGATGCTGCAGGAAAATCTCCATACGTTCCGAGCAGAAAGATGGCAGAGACAAGAGACAATGGAAAGTGCCATACACGGTGGTGAATGCAACAATCCAGCACCTGGACCAAAAGGGTTTATTATGGTGACCCTGAGTAAACAGCCCCCAAAGGGCATTTCAGCAGTTTTAGATGAAAACTGGGATGGTTTCGTTTATTTTAACTAGGTTTGAACATCACTTTTATTATCATTCTGAGCTATAAATGCTCCTATGACAATGGCAGAAACATTTCTCCAAGGCCTTTTGGGCAGGTCTTTTTCTGTTCTTCACTATCGCTCCCTCTCCAATATGTACCTTCATCCATGCCTGTGACGTCCCACAGATCCATTTCTATCTAACACAGAAAATGTTTCCAATTTTCCCTTATTTCTCCCAAGTCAGCCTTGTTTTTTTGGGGAATGCATAACACATTCCCAGCCAAAGCCTTCAAAGCCCTTGGAGCTCTCTCATTACCTCACTCTTCACTCTCTTTCCATAGACACTGGGTGGAAAGTAGCAAATATGTTTACTTCTAGTCTCTATTTATTTTCTTCAAAGCTGTTCTTTCTTTATTAAACCAGGTACAAACTCCTCCCAGACTTGGGCAGTGTCAGATACATCAGAGGCTGATTTGCCTCTGTCTATCCAACAGGTGTATCCAAGAATAAGGTGAAAAAGTGCTTCCCTTTCTCTACCCCATGCAAAGGAGAAGAGCAATTCTCTCCCTGCACTTAAGGCAGTACAAAAAATGCTTTGATCATCAATTAGACCCATATCATTCCCAACAGATGAAGAACTATGTCTCATTATGGTAAGCTTGCCCAAGGGCAAGTTCCCAGTGTCCTTCCCACTTCCTCCCACCCACATATTTTACATATCACGAGTGATAGCTGATACAGCCACAGCCTGCAAGCTTCTGTTGAGACCAACACCAAATGATTCATAGAAATCAAAAATTAAAATCCTCTGCTTAGTAGTGTTGCCCTTCCCCCAGTCACTTCAGGATTACTGTCTACAGCATCTGCTTTAGCACACTACCTGCTCTGAAACAACTCAAACAATAAGATTACCACTGTTAGGAGATGGCTCACATTTTGAAACATTTCCCTAAACTCAGCCTAAATTTTCCCTCTACTCAGCTATCCTGTAACTTTAATAACATCTCTTTCATTCAGCCTAAACCATTTCTCCCTCTCAACTCACCGTTTCCACCATGAAAATGCTTGTAGGTGGTCATCTGATCACCCCTTGAGACTTTCCTCTGCTGCAGCAAAAGTTCAGCTGTGTTTATTGCTCCTCATAATTTGAGTCCCCTTGGATCCTCCTCAGGATGAGTGAGAGAGAATGAAGGAAATAGCTGGGCAAGGGAGCAAAGGAGGGGGGTCTGACCTGCTTACCCAGACTGGCACACATGTGCAGAACTGCGGGACTCAGTGTCACACACACAAAAGCCATTAAGAGAGACAGCAGGTCAGTCTGGCATTGCCCAGTGCCAACTTCTAAATGCCAGAGCATAGAGGCTTGGCACAGCCACCCCTCTCTGCAAGCCTGGCTTGCGGAGCCAGGCTAGAGCCACTACTCCCCTGCCAGGATCTCATCCTCCCCCCAGCATCGCGCTTGGAGAAGTTTAGAGGGTTGAGACAGCTCCTCCCTGCCAGAGACTGAAATATCCTCACCACCTGGAGGGTTCAGTTGCCACAGCTGTCACTCCATGCATGCGTATGCTCCGCTTGAAATAAGGGATTTCAAAGCTTACGAGGCATACACCATTTCCCACTTGCAACTGTTGTCTGCCCCACCTCAGAACCAGGTCTGGGCTCAGAGCAAGACCATCCAAATCAAGGAACATGCTGCTGCATGTAGGGCCCCTCCACAGGATTTCAGCATGGTTGAAAGCAGCTTCGCCTCCTGAAGTGCAAGACTCAGTTTAAGCAGGCAGCAGAACGCTGTGCAGAACAACACTGGGTTTGCCTCTTAAATGGAACTGAAGCCCTTTTAAAATCCATTGGACAATCCTTTCCTTCCTTTCTTAATTCTCCACTTCCAGTTTTCATTTCCAAGCAGGAATCAACAGCGCATTAATAACATGAGGATATTAAAGACCAGTTTCCAAAAGCTAAGGATTCAAATACCTTTGATCCATTAACATCCATGAGAAACACACATTTAACTTCACTTGGATAGTCTGGAAAAGCACATCCATGGCATTTCTCATTATTTGATGTATTAATTTGAGGTTTTCTGTTCAACTTTAATCAACTCTGCATTTTGTGCATTGACAGATGGATACATTGAACTTCAAAATTTAAAAAATAAGGAGAATTTTCGTTTCCAAGGGTGGAAGGACTTTCCCATTTCCCAGACACTCTCAAACCCCTCACTCAGGACCTGCTCACTCCCTGCATCATTTCCTTAACGGAAAAACACAGAGCAGGTAGACAGAATCTTCACTGGCTCTTGAAGGTAACTGCCAAATTCCACACTAGTGCCGAGATCCCCACTGGTTACTCCAAGTCTCACATCAAGAGGCAGTTTTAAATTATTTGTCTGCCAGATGTAAACACTGTAAAAGCCAATTCAGAATCATTTTTTAAAACATACCATAAGTGGGAAAGAAAATATTTCTTTTTTAGGCCAAATTTGAGTGATTTCTTCTTCTACAAGTCTGAGAATTACAGAAAGGGCATCTGAGTCAGAGGGAGACAGCCTCAAACTACACTTGCACTTTGGACACAGTCATCCTGTTTGCTGTCTATCTTCTCACATATAATGTATGACATAGGATACAGTTTTAAAACATAAAGCTGCCCATCCCTTCAGAAAGATCTTAATGGGTGCACATTTCCGTTTTGGAACCCATGCAGCAGGGATAAGCTAGGAGAAAATACACACTGCCTCTGCTCATCATGGCACTGCTACAGCAAATCTTAAACAGCCCTAAAGCAGAGTGCCAGGGTTCACCAGGCCTGATCAGACTCTGATGAAGGTGTTACAGACAGCAGAAATGGCAGAGAAGGTGACTTGATGCCTAAAGCACCAAGATGTGATGAGGACAAAAGAGCTGCTAAGTGGAGGTAGTGGGGTGGAGAGACAGATGCATCCTGTGAGCTGGTTCAGGACAAAGCTGCAGTGCTACAGACATGGATGGGCCACATTTCACAATTTGCCAGCATCCCTCAGGAGCCTCACGGCCTCTTGTTCTCCACTGGTATGTAGCATTTTGGAAAATGAGTTTTAGTCACCAAGAGACCTTGTGACAATGCCAGCCTTGCTTGTGAAATGAGACAGGGAATTAATCTGGAAGTGAAAGGGACCAAGACATGGGTTAAGCCAAGACGAGTCAAAGGCAGGTTCTGGTCAGGCCACTAGAAATGATAGAGGAGTACCCAGAAAGCTTTGGTTTGAGTCTTCTTCCTTGTAATTGCCTGTCGATCCCTCCCTTCTCCTCACTCTGATCCTTGGTAAAGGACTTTTACGTACCTATTGTCATCACTTTTGAAAAATAAAACTAAGTCCACCCAGGAGAAATAGTAAGGGAAAACAAATGTGTGACACCTAGAAGGGTGCCATTCAAGATGTTTGGAGTGGTATACTACCTATCCAGAAGCCTTCCAAAAAGCACTTATCCATTTAGAAAAACTTGATCCTTACAATGAACACTAAAGCCAGGATAAATGGAGAATTGACAACTGCAAATCAGAAAAGTTTTTGGTAGTCTCAGTTTTCTTCTCCTTTCCTTCTTTCTTCTTCCAACCCAACACTCTTCCCTTCCCTAACTTTCTCTCTCCAAGTTCAACGACCAGTAAGGGACCAGCCATCAAGCAGCTGGATACAATATGCTTTCACAGTACATTAGTGCTGTGCAACAGACCATGCTGTGCCTGCAATTGTGTGACAGGTCAGGGCCAATTCATCTTACTGAGACCTTCAATCAACAGTGTCCAGGAAGCTCTCCCAGTTGGAGGGACCCAGCCCAGCAGCCACTGACCTGTCCCTCTGCCCAGCACTTGATCATATTTACAGAGCTGCAGTGACGGAAAGATACACAGGAAAAGCCATATCTGGACCACAGCTCATCACTGGCTGTTGATGCTTCAGGGTCAGGGATGGGAAGACCCAATCCAGTGCAAGCAAACAGACCAGATTTGGCTCATCTGAATGCCATTTCGATGCATTTTTTTCCTCTGTTCTTTGTTTTGTCCAGCCTCTCAAACTCATTGATGCTGGCTGCTTCAGCCACCTTTCCCAGCAGCTCATTCAGCTGTTCATTCCTCCTCATGCCAGTGAATGAATACGAGGAGGTACCAGCCCATGTCACCTCCCAGCCCAGCTCCACCAACAACTTCATCAGGGTACAGCTCAGCTCTCTTGGATCACATCTCATTTACACAAAAGTCACTACAGCTTACATTTGCAGCAGGAAAGAGAAGCTTTAGTAGCAAGAGTAAGAGACAACATGACCAGAATGCGACAATTGTCACAATAGTGAATATCAGTAAATAAAAATCAACACTATGTACAAAGTGTAGCCCTGACTTACTATGCTTTAAGATCACTTTAGTTTAAAAAAATATAAGAGGACTTAGTAAAAAAAAAAAAAATCCAGAATGTCAATACTCCCCATCAACTTCCTTCAAGCTACAATGTATGTCCTACTCTGCCACCCTTCTCAGCTTTCTCCATTCACCATTTATCTCCAATCCATTTTTTTTTTCTTCATGGCTCCATTTCACTGTTTAAGCACTGTCGTATTTTTGGTCCATCCTTGTCACCTCTTAGCTCACTTGTATTCACACCATTCATTGTCTGATTTTAAATCTTAAAAGGAAGGAGGAAACAAACCACAACAAGTGAAGTCTCATTCTAAGCCTTCATATCATCATCTAAAACCAATAAGCATTTTTTGAAAGTGTAAATGCCATTGTTTTCTTTCTCATCCTTCACCTTATTCTCCTCATCAGAAAGGTGGAGGTGCATCTTCTCTGCTTCATAGAGTTAGAATGTTTAATTATTTATGGTATTTAAAGTACTTTTGACTCTCAAGCAATAGAAGCTACAGGAGCTGAGATTATTATTATTGCTTTCCATTGCACTTACCCGAAGGCAGCAATGTCTTCTTGTGAGATCATACCCAACATTACTCACAGGATCCCAAGAGAGTGTATTAAAACCTGTATGTCCAAGATCTTCAGGACAATAAATCCTAGTTTAGCTAGGAGCAGAGTGAAAGGAAATCCTGTAATACCACAAATATTTGGCAGCTGCCAAGATAATTCCTGATACTCAATATCGACTTTGCCATATTGACTCAAATTGCACAACACTGCTGATCTGTAGTTTCTGATGAAACATGTTAGCTACCACAGGTTTGTTAAGCTTAAGCTCACAGAAATATCTAAACTCATGACATATTTCACCTAGTCCCAAGCAGCTTCCTTGCTGGCAAGGAAGAGCAAGAGCAATGCAGAACTTTGGGGAGGGAGGCAGAGCTGCAATGGGTAGCCAGCTTTCAGCACCTGGGGAGGAGCTGCAGCTCTTCTCAGCACCAGCACCCATCCTCTGGGCAACTTTGAACCAGACCTAGAAAATTCCTGTTTCATGAAGAGATCTGCCCTGGGGGTCTGACACAGATCCAGGAGGTTTGGTTCCAGCAGCTCTTGAACAGCGAAAATGTAAAGCCCAGCTCCAATTCAATTCATTTGCAGAAACTCAAAAAGGAGATCTCCTAGGCATGGGTCTCCAAAGTGGAGAGCCTGGATTTAAATTCATCTGGGGGAAGGTGGGAAGACTAGAGTCACCAGGCTTTACAGTACGGACAAATGTCTTGGGAGCTCTAGTTCACTCCCAAACAAAATCCGGGAGCCTGGAGACCCCAAGAGTCCTGTCTGTGGCTTCAGTGTCAGAGGTGCCAGAAATCTGGGATTCATAGAGAAGTCCTCACATGTAATTTTGAGGCTTCATGCCCTTAGACTAGGTCATGAGTTACAGCAGCCCACAGCTAGAAGCCATGAGAGCCAGGGGAGAAAATATTGCTGTGACAATTTCATCACAGTTAATTAGTCACTCTTACAGGTACCTCTGAACTTGCAGTATCCCAATATTCACAGGGAGAGGGAGAGAGTTTTGACATAAAGTTTGGACTAAAAATGTTTCTGCCTCTGAAGGTACACCCCTTGCCTGGAAAAGCTTCTTGCACCCTGAAAGCTTGTGATTCTGTCAGACTTCACAAACTGTGCTGTGTCTGAGCACCTGAGTGACACCTGGGGAGAACACAAAGGGTTTTGAGGGGTTCTGGCAGCCACAGGGTAGTTGTTATCATTGACAAATTTACAGAGAGAAAGTGCTCTGGGTGATTTTTCTGTTGAGAAGGGACAGATGATGAAGGCTGGAGTAGTCCTGGAGTCAAGAGATGTCCACCCTGACTCAAATTCTTCTTTCAGTTCCCATCATTTCCTGGGTTACACTGCCATAGAGCAATGTTGAAAGACTAGTGCACTCCCACTATATTTATTATTAATTATAAGGCAATTAATTATAAGGTAATAGAATTAATTGTAAGGTAAAATAAGGATGCGTATTTTTCTTTATATGCAGACACAGAGTACTTATTTGTTTATATATAAATATGAAGGTTTTGTTATTATTATTTTTATATAAATGTAAAGGTTATATATGCACTCTGTCTCATCTTGAACCAGGAGACAGGTCTGCATTTCTTTGAAGGTGGAACATAGGTGAGAAAAGCAGCTCTTTACTCCTTTCCTGTCAGACCTGAAATGGCACCAGTTCCTAAACACACTAAATTAATGTATTTCTGAAAATGGGAAAACTCAAAAACCATCCTGGGACAGAAAAAGAAAAGATGGAGACAACATTCAAGTTGCGTCCTTTTTACATCTAGGATGGCCCTCGAAGGAAATCAGCTTCTAAGTTAGAAATCCAAACCTTGCTGCTACACCGGGGTCACCACCCAGCACAAAGCAGCTGTTCTCCCTCCCCAGAGTTGTTTCTGGTCTGGAAGAAGAGGCACGGCTCAGACAGCAGGTGGGAGTTTGGTGGACATAGTGTCAGGGCTGTCTTAACACTGCCCATCTTGAACTGCTGCAGTAGCACTGATGTGCCAGTCCTGCCTTCTGAAGGATTTTCATACAGCCCCGAAAGCAATCAGTTAGCAACAGCCTTTAGCTAGGTCTCACCCTTGTTTGTACACAGCAGTACCAATATTGACATCCCGAATAGCCAAAGATGATATGCTGCAATTATTACCCATCCCCAAAATCATGTAGATAAAGCAAACTCAGTTGTCTGTATGAACTGCCTCTCCAAGTGCCTTGAGCACACCAGTCATCCCCCTTTAACCTCCTGGGGCTATGCTCACTTTGGGGTTTTCGTGTTTCTTCTACTCAACATAGCTTCGATTCTTCTCCAGACCAGATCCAGGCCACAGCAAAGTGAACTTCAGTCCCATGGGGTCCCCAGTTCCAAATAAAAAAGGTATTTTAAATATCAGCCTTCAGACACCATTCTTGCTTCCTGAAAACCTCTCTGACACAGCCCTGCTTTGGTGTCCTGTGCAGGATGACACTGTGGCAGGACCTTGTTTCCAAGCCAGGAGGCATTCCTGCATGCAACTATGTCAATTGTTATAGTTACGAAGGTGTCAAAGTACATTAAAATTCTCAGAGGCCTTTGCACTATTCATTTCCCCTACCCCTGTGCCAGAGGGCTGTAAAGCCCCTCTGATCTGATGTGGCAGCATCTTAAATGTACTTTGCACAGGTGTTAGCACCTTTGTGGGGCACTGCATACCACAGGAGGGGGTTCATGATCTACACATAGGGTATACATCCGGAGAGAAGCCTCTTGCCACACTCCTAGTGATATTTGTCTCAGGGGAAAAGGGAAAAGCTGGAACAACCAAGACACTTATGCATTATCAACTGACTGCATTGTTAGTGTTGCTCTGGGATCCCCTTCCTCTTGTTTATCTCCAGAGCCTGCAAATCTTCAGGGACTCTTCAGCTCCCTGACCATATTCCTTGCACAGCCCTGTCACCACTTCATCCAGAGGCCAGGAATACTTCAGCAAGATAAAAAAAAATACCCATTTATCATTCCTTCTTTCCTAGTTAAAGAGATAAGAGGACTTAACAGACCACTTAAAAGCTGAGCTCCCAGCCCTGGAGCTGAGGTGAGTCGGTGGGGAAGCTGTGCAGCCCTTCCAGGTGATTCATTTACCCAGGCTGGCCCAGCATGCAGCTAAAGAACTGTCCTCTCCAGGTCCGTGTGCCTTTCAGCTTCCCTCTACTGCTAAAATTTTTATTTATTTATAAAATGAAATTGCCTAAAAGCATATATTAAAAAAAAAGAAAAACCACCACCTCGAACCCAAAATATCAGACACCTAGACACCAGGGAAAGAAAAAGCACTCAGGCAGTGCATCAACTCCCTAAGGGAGGTACTCAGGTTTGAGTTACTGCCCAGATGACATCTGTAGGGAAATAAACCAGCAGATGCAGGGAATGGACTGCAGGGGCCCAGAGCAATGGGGAGGGGAGGGAGGAAAAAAAAAAAAAAAAAGAGAGCAAGTGAGTGAGAGAAATTAATCAAGAAATCAAGCAGTCTGGTTTGTCCATCACTAGCTATTCTGCTTTACAAAATTTACAGGTGTTTTCCACTCTCTATCTCTGCTGAAGCAGTTTCCCAAATGTCCCAGTACCTGCTTCAACCATCTGGCTTGCCATACCCCAGCCCAGCAGATTCTCAGCCAGAAAGGCTTCAGTGCTCATTTGATCAGAGCAAAAGAAGAGCCATCTTCTTTAGCTACTGTGATCTATAGGTTCCCTCACTTCTTCCCTCTACCTAGAGGGTCCCCAGTCCCCTCATAAAGAAAAATAGTCTCATACACATTCCAGCTTTCAAAGCACGGCATCTTCCCGAACATCCCTTTGGTAACGTTGGTCCTGTCTCCCTGGCACCTTCAAGCCCACTGGTGTGAAGAGGGAATATGTCCCATGCCAACAGAAATGTGACATGAAGAGGCTGATGTTTCACCAGATGGCTTTGAATTTGTCTCAGCAGGGAGAGAAACATGCTTAAAAAACCTGGCCTTGGCACTAACCATCATCTCCTGGACTGGCAGTGCAGGACAGCTGGGGCTGAGTACCAGATGTGAGATGACAGGAATGTGGAGCAGCAATCGCACAGGGAACATGGAGGCAGTAAGAACTACAGGCTCCCTCTGGGACTGCAATGACATGTTCAGCAGACAACACATTCAGAACAAAAGCAGTGGAAAAAATGCATGTACCAGAGTCAAGGGTGCAGGGTAATGAAGAGTCAAACCATCTGATCACAGCTTACAATGAGCAGCACCAAAACAGGACAAGCAGTGGGTGAAAGAAGGGCAAGGTCTAGGGAAGGCACTGCAGCATAAAACATGCAGGGCACCAGCCTGCCTACAGAGCTCAGTAGACCAGAAGACTTCACTCTCCCCAAGCCAGCATCAGCCCAGAACAACCACTAGTGGCAGCTCTAATCCTTGTTTCACAGAGCCCTCTAAAGAGTCATCTCCTTAGACATCATGCCTGAAAACTCAGATGACCACCAGACAACTGTACTTTGTACATGTGGAATCTTTGTACTTGTGAAACCTGTACCTGAAGGAAGTGAAGGAAGGTCCTTGTCTTTTTCCTACTATTTGTTGTGTTCCAACACAAAATAGAGTAGAGAAACAGCAGAGCACAGAAAGGGAGGACAAGAGGAAAAGTGAGAAGTGAGAGGGACAGTGAAAAGAAGAGATAATAGTGGGAGAGAAAGTGGAGAGGGAGTTACTTTGCAAGCAGTAGCTAAAAATCTCCCAACGTTTACAGCAAATGATGCATGAAATACACTGTCAGAAACGTGATGCCTAGAACCTATTGCTGCTAAATATTTAATCTGATTGGCAGGGAGCCATTAAAACCTCAGTATTTGGATCTCAGGCTTCCACAGAGCAACAGGTAAAGTAAATACATCAACATGTAGTGATTCACCTTGGGTGCCACCAGTCTTTCCAAACTGCAGCACTGTGCAGGGAAAAAACAATGGATATTAGCAACATCAGAAACAGGCTACAGGAAAGGCACTGTTTATGTACTTTGGCTCCCAATGCAACCTAGAGAAAAGGTGAAGATGGATATGCCAAGTGTCTTCTTCAGAAATTAGAACACACATGCTGCTGCAAACATCTCACACAATGCAGTTCATGTCTCCCAAGCACTAAAAAGTCATGCAGAAGCATGGTACACCAAGGCTGCAGTTCTACTGGCTCACACATCCCTGCATGTAATCCCTGAAGCCAATCTGTGAGCAGACCAAAGGCTGCCTCCAGCAATCAGCTCCCACCGTCTGTCGAGCATGAAGCAGGTCAGAACGTCCTGCACTTGTGTGTGCTAATGCCAGCCCCAAGAATGCAGCAGGGCAGCTGGGGTGCAGGCAGGTACACGGCCCTTTGGGGCAGGAAACCAGATTAGCTGCTACTGCAGCATCGTGAGGGGAAACAAGGCAGCCATCTGCTAATAGAGGCTTGCATGTGCATATATTTGCACACCCAGTGCAGTCTCCCACTTTGTTGACCCTACTCATAAAACTTTCAGAGCTGCTGCTGTCCATGTTGGCTCTGGTGTCCCTGAGCCAGCAGTTGAGCTATGTTCCCAAATACAGGTTTCTTGGAGCTTTGCAAAGGAGAAGGATTGTGTTTGGACAAAACTCTTGCAGTTTAAAAGTACAATTCCATTCTGATTTAGAGTAAAACTTGCCCACTAAGAGGTAGTCTGGGGAAAGAAACAGACTTCCTTTTCAATTATTTTGTATTGTTCAAATCAACTTATTTCTAGAATGAAGGTGTTTAGAGGGTTGTTTCTTTACTTAGGTATAATGTAACATTTTAAATTTTCCAAAGCTAACAGAGGTAGAAATGTGTTCTGCTATAGTGAGTTTCAGACCAAGTTCCTCACCACCATCCAATACTCCAGCAACAGGAGTATAGCTCTTCCTAAGAATTCTACAAGTCCAGGGCATGTGGTTGACTCAGCGCACTGGCACTGACAAGTTACAAACTGCATGAGCCCAGTAGCTACCTTCCAAAAAAAGAATAAATAGATATAAATAAATACATAAGAAGTGGAAAGCCATGACAGAAATCTAGGGAAACATGCTTCATACTTGTTTCAGAGGACATGAGATTTTACTGTATCCAAAACCCCATATCACATATAACATCGGCAAATCTAACACTGGCTGCAGAGCATTGGAAGTCTGGGATGAGGGTTTCATGGATAAGAAATCACTGAGATCTTCTCTAGGCACAGACCTTGCAGGTCTTTCCATAGATTCACCAGCATAAATCTCCCATCATATTCCGCTTTTTTGTATTTCTGGCTGCTTTGCTGTCCCTGTTGCAGCTGTTGAAGGAGCTGATTTCATCAGAATATGCTTTGTGAAGTGCTTTTCTGCGCTGTATGGTGCTTTTGCTTTCTTGCTTGCTTTCTTTCAGTAAGTGCCAAACCACTGAAGAATGCCAAGACTAGAGCTCTGAAAGCCAAGACCAAGTAAAGAGCAAGTATGATTCTGTGGCATCATCAGCTGAAAAGTGGCACCTCACAAGCACAAAAGAAAGTGTGGCTTTCGGATACAGCTGTATGGTGTCCATCATCCCAGCTTGCAGCAGCACAAGTAGGCTGAATGACTTGCTCATGGGCTCTGACAAATCCTGCTACTGCTTAAGACTTGTCCAAGCCCAGCTTGCCAGGCTTGTGAGAAGGTACTGCAAGCAGCTGGCAAGGCAAAAGGAGACCTGTTGCCTGCATTTCAGCCACTCCAGCTCACAGCCTGACATGCCTTCCTCAACCAGCAAGGAAGGAGCTTGTCAGACCACTGAACTGGAGCAGAAAAAAACTGCTGGGGCAAGGAAGGAAAATTACTTTACTGGCCACCGCTCTTGACTAACTGAATAAAAGCCAATTCACGGAAAAGTCAGATAGGAGGACCCTGATGACCTGCCTCCTACCTCTACCACAAGTTGAGTCTCCCCTGTAGCCCAGGACAGCACAGCCCCCCTTGCACACAGTGCTTCAGCCTTTGCCTTAAAAGGTGCCCTTACAAATCTGCAGCAAGAACCCATTTCTCTGATACTGGGTTCCTGTCATTCCTTGAAATTCCGCTTAAAATTGCCCAGGAACTAGCTGTGATACCAGCACACAGTCACTGTCCTACAGGGAACTATGCTGAAGCATTTGTTTTACTAATGGCCCTCCAAACAGGTATCACAAAAGAATACGTTTAGGATGCTCTTCACATCACAGTTGACAGAGCTATTCACCCAGAGAGACTGGAGACACCAGCTGAGATACTGCACCAGCTAATGGCTCTGTTTCTTATCCTCACCTCCTCTTTTCACTTTGAAATGCACTCAGTCTTAAAAGAAGATCAGGAAATTAACATTTCCAGGTATAAAATACTTCCATATATGAAACAGACTAGCATGAGAAAATGGGCTTTATATGAAAAATGTGCAGAATTTTTAAAGTACAGCTGAATGAGAAATACTGTGTTAAGACCTCTTGCTTCAAATTTTCTCATGCCTGTCAAAGTGAGGAGATATAGAACTGCACGCTTTTTTTTTATTATTAATTAAGCTATTTTATTCTTCAAAAAAGCATTCACACCAAATGGGGGGAAAAACGCAGCTAATCCACACTTCGTTGGAACTAGCTCCTCATTGCATTTGTTGTAAGGATGCATTTCCTCCATAGTCCCTCCATTGCAAAAGACGGCATTCAAACAGATCCATAATCAAAGAAAATATAAACAGAAACACTAATAACCATGTTAATACACATAATATGAATAAAAAACCTGCAAGAAAAAGCACCACAGCTCTTTTTCAGAAGCCCAAGAACCTTTTGGAGACCACGAAATCACGTGAAAACTTACCGAAGCAAGATCAGTTTCCCAATGCCTGCACTGTGTGATAAACAAGTGTCTCATTTCACCCCGGCCATCTACATTCATAACAATTCCCCCACTCCTCTTGGCCTCCTTGTCACCCAACACTCAGGCTTTTTCTTCGTACAGGTCCTGCTTTTCCCAGCATCAGCAAAGGGCCTACTTTCTTCTAGATCTGTCCTTAGTGACTAAAGGGAATAATTGGCCCCTGTCCTCTCTTTATAACAGTCCTTAAAGGGAATAATTGACCCCTATCCTCTCTTTGTAACAGTCCTTTACAGATTTGCTGTTTGGTTTCCACCCACAGTTATCTTTCCTCTAGACTGAACATGTCTGGCTCTCTCAGCATTTCTTACAGGATTTAGCGCCTAGTGTAATCTACCCCATTCGTTGCTTGCGCCTGCTCCAGCCTGCAAACTATCTTTATAAAAACACTACACCCTGACATAAATGCAACACTACACATTCACAGACAAAAGGACAGGGGAGAAATTATCTATGCGTCCTGCAAATCAGAGCGAGAGGACTTGTGTGGGAACATCACCTCCTCCCCAGGTGAATTCCGGACACTACTTGCAGCAAAGCTCCAAGAGTCTACCATCACTTCCCTGGAAGCAGTACTTTGGCCTCTGCTACACTTCACAGCAGGAACCGTGCTGTCTATTCAGCGCTTTCTTTTGTTCATTTGCTGCTATTGTTTGGCTACAGCTACTTCTCAGTCTCTGGTTAGGCTCCTACACAACTCTGGTAGCAGTGCAGCGCAGGCATCTGACCAACAGCCACTCAGACAGCACTAAACAATCCCTCCTTCTATTTCTCTCCCCTCTCTGTTTACATTCTTAAGCACACACTTTAAGGCAGTCATCACATCTCTCTTTTAATTGTCATTTGGCCAAGCTAAATGTAATTAGTTACGTTAATCTTCCCTCTTAGATCAATCCCTCCAGCATCTTAATCATTTTTGTTGCTCCACTGAATCTGTTCTAATTTGCTGCCATCTTTGGGGCACTAAGTTCTCCAGAAATTAGCCTAGGTACACTCAGATCAGGCACATGAAGAAAACATGACTAGAAACATGCAGAAAGCATTTCCTTGCTTCAAGACACAACAGTTCTGTTTATGCAATCCAGAAATCACATCAGCCTCTTTGCTGCCGCATTGTACTGTGAGTGCATATCTTATTTGCTAACCAGTGTAACCCCAGTGTCATTTCTAGCATTACTGCTTTCCAGGGGTGTACCTCTCATCTCTGCTTTCTTTCCGAGCACAGTCTGATTTTAACTCCTACTATTCAATTTACTATCCACTCTGTTAATCCCCAAATCCTATTCTGAGGTATGACTGCTTAGCTAGCAATGTATCTCAAATCTCTTTGATTTCCAGTGGAAATACTCTCACAAAGCAAAGGCATGGGGTTTGTCATCAGAGTAAAGTCAAGGCACATCTCTAAATTCAAAAGACAATATGAATTCTTCACAGACATGTTCCCATCATCAGTCCCTCACCAAGACCTGCCAAAAGGTTTTCAAGGGCTTCAGTTTGCTTTGGTGATGACCAATGTTGGGCTGCTGTGTGACGGCTTTGCTGCTCTCAGAAAAAGCAGTGGACCCTGGAGACCCAGGCAAGGCCCTGTGACAACAATTGGGAGCACTGCGCAGGTGCTGCTTAAGCATCACTCTAAGGTACCACTGCTGTGGTGCATTTCTGTACCCTGCCTTTCCCTGTGCACACCCTCAAAGTGGGCATGGCACCTTCCCAATAGTCTGAACATCAGCTTCCTTCAAAGTGTGGTGCCTAAGCCTTCCCTCCTCCTTCATCCCAATGAGGGAGGAGGTGAGAGGCTACTTCAAAGCATTTCTGGGAGACATCACATTTGTGCAAAACACACCAGATGCTGCCTGAGCATCAAGTAGTCATAGAAGCAGGAGCAGGGTGCAAAGAGTATTTTTTAGGAGGCAAAAGGGAAAAAAAACCTTTCCCTCCTCCAAACCTTGTCCTTCTGAAATCTCCTTCAAAACTCTTCCCCTGCCCCTCCAGCTCCCAGACACCAGAGCCTCCAGTAGCTCCCAAAGTAGTTCAAGGGCATTGAGACACAGTGGCTTTGCCTCCCCACTTGCAGGACTGCCCTGGCCCTGAGCTGGGGCTGGTAGAATGAAGTCCAGCTGGGCTTGTCCAGACTGTTGGAGGAGAAAAAAAGATGGAAGAACAAGGGAAAGACGGGCGTGGGTGGGGAGCCTGCCCTGGGCTGCATTGATTCACTGCCTCCATGGCTGCTCAGCTCCATGGAGATGCTGCTCAGCCCAGTCCAGCTGCTGACAGCCACAAGGCAGCTGTGGCTCAGCAGTGTCTAAAAGAAGTGGGGGGCTCTCTGACACTATATTTCTGACTGTGCCTTCTCCCCTTCTGCTCTGGGACCCAGATGAAGGGGGCACATCTACCACACCAAGTGGGTTGTAGCATCAGCTTCCCTCTTTCCAGAAAAGAAGTCCAAAATAAAGCAATGGCTACTGCCCCCCACCCTCTTCCACAAATGTGTACTGCTAGTGAGGGTAAATGTATATGTCAGTTCTCTCAGTCCTTCATGGTCCAGGTTTTGGCAGGACCAGAATGCAATGTAGTACAGTGAAAGTCCAACAAGGTGTATAAACCTGTCTTCTGGCCACAACCTATTCTCATAGCCCATGTCAGCCCACTTCCTCCTTACCAGCATCAAGAGAAGGTTTTCTGATTAATTTTCCAGACTCAGAAGGGACAAAAGAAGCTTAGCACAACTCAAGTCCCTTAAAAAGCCACAACATGTGTGAACTAGCTGAATTCATGACAGCCGTTAGCACCATCACAGAGATCTTTATAACAGAATCCATCTGAGCGGAGAGAGAAAACAAAGTGGTTCGCATAAAAATACAAAACTGTGTCCACCCTTTGTATGTTCAGAAAACATGAGATGGCACAGATGTACACATACACCTTTCCTACGCTTTGCACTTACTTGAAGCCCAAGGGTCCTCCTGCAGGAGACCAATGTGCTTCTAGTTGAAAAGAAAGACCAGAACTATGCATGTATCTAAAGTGGAGGAGCCCCATCCAAACCACCTGACCATATCTCCTGGCACAGACCAAGGACGGCCACTTTTTGCCAAATGCTGCTCAGCATATACTGGACCAGCTCAACCAGGATAGAGATGGTCAGCTTGGCTTCACCCAGCTGGGACCCAACTGGCCAAGAGAAAGCCAGTGTGGGTCTTACCACCTTGGCCTAGCACACGACAAGATGATTCCCAATTACATCTTCTCCAAGCCCTTCCGTTTTGTACTGAGGAACTCCATCCATTCAGCGCACCGCAAGTTCTGCTCAAGGTTCTACAGCTATTCCCCAGTATCTTCTTCCATCTACTGGTATGAATGTTTCATGTTCCATTTCCATAAGAGGCACAGTTTAACATCCTCCTCCTGAATGAACCTTGCCTTCTCTTTACATTGCTATTCTGATCTTTCATGGAACATACTATCTCCAGATGATTTTTCCAAATTCTGTATTTCTTTAGCTGGTGTAAGAAATGTGGCATTTCAGTAAAGCCGAGGTTCAAGCTGAGTCTTTTGCATACAAACTCCTTAAACCCCAAGGCTTCAACTAAACACACACATATTTGTCCTATCCAGGAGGAGCACTGGACCAAATATTGTCTTTTTGCCACTGTATTTAGACATCCTATAAGGAAATCAGAAATTTTAAAGGGAATTTAAGTCTTGAATGCTTTCTTTTCCTCTCCCTCTGGATCTCTGACAGTAAAATCAAGTTCTATGATTTTTCCATCAAGTTTTGTCCTGCAACTTTTAAACCATTTAATATTAGTTTTTCAAAGTAGTTCAGATTATGAGAAAACACAATTAATTTGCTTTAAAAGTCTCCAATTCTGTTCAAATGCAAATTTCAACTATGCCAAATACAGTAATTTTAAGCAGTTCTACCAGATAGCATTGATTTTTATCCTCCAGGCACAGTTCATGAGCATTTGGGGGAGGATACCTGACACAACTTTATCTGATCCCAAAATTGAATGTCAACCAGATTCTATACCTACTCGTGTTTCATACTGTAGGAAAAGCAATACATTATATGATCAAGAAAACACCTGGAAACTTACATGGAAAAGAAGTGTTTAAGAATCTGTTGCTATCCTTATAATCATGTCATTTAATGTTTGAGAAACAAGGAAATCATCAAACTCAAGGACAAAAAATAGTATCCTTTGTATTAACACGAAGCATTAATGCAGCATTCATTGCAGGCACCGAAAGAGCAGCCTAGACAGTACCTCAGTAGCTCTTTATGTTGTTCCTATGGTGACAAAAGTGAACAAGTTTATAAACAAAAATACTTCAAAATGAAGATGATTCAAATAAATACTGGAAGCCCTTGCGTCTCGTACCACAGAGCAGAGATCCAAAGTCAATCCAATATGATGCTGGATCCACAACCAATGCCAAGATTCCCCATCACAAAGGGACAGTGGAGCCAGTCTCTGGGCTGCAGCTGCACCCTTGTACAGGTACACATTGCAATTTGTCCTGCCACAGTTGCCTAACTGCAGTATCACAAAAGACTGTCAGAGAAGACACACGGATTTCTGTATTACCCTGTGCACTCAAAAGGACACAGACTGTCAGGGCAAACCTTCTCTCTAATTTTCTGTTTTGTTTGATTTTTATGCTTCATCATGCAAGCAATATTTTCTTAGGAAAAATGTACTTTGATGGAGATGGGCAATGCTTCTAAATGCATGCAGGATAAAATGTACAAAGACATGTAATAAAAGGTCATTCTTAATCGAGCTCCCTCCTGGGACACAGTGGTGATAGAAACAGCAAGCCCTGGCCATCTCTCCTTAGCCTTCTGGTAGCATCCAGAGAAAACAGGTCTCTGTGGGGTGCCACAGACCAGCCCTCTACCTGGTCATGTCTCCAGACCTCATGCACCAACTTGCCACTGTCTGGTTTGAAATCAAGGTCTGAGAAATCCATAGATCGTGGCTCAGCTCACCTACTGGGACACTGGTGTTTTTTGCAAATTCAAATCATGCTTGAGAACCGTTTACATCAGACACAGGCTGAGGAATCTCCAGGCCTTCGGGTTCAAAAGGAGACGGACTCTCACGTTCCCAGTGTTCTTACAATGGAAAAACACAAGACAGAGGACCAGGCATAGGAGATTTTGGATTCCTCATAGAATGTGACTGTTTTCCAAACTGGATGGTGAAAGAGCAAAAATTTAATACACCTCCTGTCTTTTCTAGCCCCAAACCCTGTACATCCTTAAAATGCATATACACAGAACAAAAGAGATAATTAAAAGCTTTTAGAAGGCTCATCTATGTGGGCTACCTTTGTAGTCAATAGGGATTTGCTTTTCTAGAGGGCAAGCTGGAGCACATCCAAAGGGCTCCTGTTCTACACTGCCCTTCGAAGAACCTAGTCTTTCACCACTGACTCCCTGGAGTTTCTCTGGAAACACATCTCCCACAGCTAGTGTTCACTTCTGGAAAAACTCCCCTCTCCATATAAAAGTCAAACAACTCACCAAGCTTATAAAAGCAAATGTATAATGAACAATGAGAGGGGATATACTGACAGATATGAACTGCAGGAATGAAAATCCCAAGTGATTTTAAAGATCTGGAGACAATTTTAAAGAGCTACCTGCACATTATAGGAAACAATAAAAATTTTCATTGGAGCAGTAACTCTGGTTTCCTGTCACAGAGTCCCTAGTTCTCATCCCGCATCCTTCATTTAAGAGCACTTGCTTGAGGATCAGGTCTTTGTTCCCTGGGAATTCACCTCCTCCTGTCACTTTATTCCCCACCTGGAATCAGCACTGGAGCTCAATGCTAAATGAAACATTTTGTTGTCATGTCACTGGGAAAAAACAAATGCATCCAAAGCAGAACAAGAACAAACCTGCACTGACTAATTTGGAGGAAGAATTAGCTCCCATGTCTCCCATGTCTCAGAGGACTGCAGTGCCTCTAGGCTACAGAGCCTGTGCCACCATTTCTTTCATGCTGAAATCATTTCCCTTTTTATAAGTAATTACTTTATATCGGGCCAGAGAAACAAACTACCTCCACAGCCCAGTCGTTAGAGCACTCCCTCTCCAGCACAATGAATAGGCATTTATATAAAGTAGAACAGTTGCAACTGGAAAAGTTCCAACTGAGAAAGCATTATTGCAGAGGACCCAGTAGTCTGAGCCCTCATCTTGGCTAAGACAACCTCAGGGACAAGTCCCAACTTCAAAGTATGCAGAATAAGGATGCGTCACACAAAACCCAGTTAGTTTTCTGCCTACCAGGCTGCTAGCTATTCTTTTCTCTGCTTTTTCATCAAAAGACCTCAAATACTCTAATTAATCTCAGTGCAGAACTAGCAAAACGTCTGAAATTAATCTTTTTTTTTTTTTTGTGGGGCAGTTAACTCATTTCCAAAACTCTTCTGTCAAAAACCTTAATCATCATCTCTAACGTCAAAAGCTGAAGTCAGGAACCAACCTATCCTAACAAAAAACGTCCCAACAAAAAAAATACAAGACTATTAAGATGAGGCATGTCATTAACCAACACTCATATCCTACTATGAATCTCCTGGTTTCTGAAAGTTATTACTCACTCCAGTAAGAAAAAAGGCCATTGCACAAAAAGGGTTGCTCATGGAAGACAGCCATGGAGCTCCTGTTTCAGAGAGTGACAGGGTACAGGCACTCAGCTTCTGCAAAGTTCTCTGAGTCATGAAGTTCAGAGAGCCTTGGAGCCCCTTTACTCTACATAGAAATGGTGCAAATTAAAAATGGTTAATGCGTGATCCTTGTGTCTCTCTCTGAACCCCTGGTTTCAAAGTTCACAAACTTTCAAACCAAGGATTCAAAGAGCTTTCTGCAAGAGCCACTACACCTTTCAAGGCAGCCATCCCACAGCAACCCTATTCTTCTAAGCTACTTAATTTTTCTCTCCTCCTGTTTAGGGTACTGGTGCCCCATCACTTAATGAAATTATTGTAATGTCTTTTCTGAGATTCTGTTTATACTTTTGTGGCATTTACCACTGTTACTTTCAGACTGAGTTTAAAAGCTTCCTTCCAGAAAGACAGTACCACAGATCACAACCACACTGATTTTATACTTTGGCTTTCAACATTTCAGGACGCTATCTATGTAATTTCAATTATAGGTGATAGTCACCTTTTCAGTAATAAATTAGTGGGTAATTTCAAGTTGCACCAAAAACGTGGAGAGCTGAAAGGGAGAGACTATGAGAACAGATTATGTCATTCTGTTGCTTGCATTAGACTCTCCCTTGGGGATTGTCAGCCTCTGATGTTTCAGCTTGCCTCTGCCGAAACATACGTCTGACAGGAGGGAATCTCCCCAGAGATACTTAGGCCAGTGACTACAGCAGCCAGCAATAATAGAGAATTATAGAGGAGGAGAGAGAGGGGTGCAGGGATATGCAGATCCTCCCATGTGCTTTCCATACAAGCGTATGCCTACGTGCAAGTAGCCGCAAGTTAGCGTGTTCTAGTGCATTTCCTCTGCCACGATGCACTTCAAATGCATTTCTAAGCAAAGCCTTATGACAGAAATTCTCCAGCAATCCAGCTGTGTGCAATTAAACATTCTGCTTTACCTGGCTCAAAGAGATTTATAGCAGCAACCCTTTCTCCATCCTCCTCCTGGAGCAGCTGGCAGCATCCTGACACTTTTCAATGCAGCAGCAGAGCCAAGCAGAGCCAAGCAGAGCCATTCTTCTCACTGCATGGGCTTCAAAACCACCTGCCCCAGATGCTGTGAAGAGTTGGGATTGCCCTTGGCTTTAGGATCCTAGCAGCTCTTCTGCAATTCTTTTCCAGGTGGTATTGATTTAGGACCTTCACCTTTCACATTCCAAACAGCCACTGTGTATCTCCAATACCTCATTGCCAGCTGTGAACACTGGAGCAGCTCATGTGAGAGAAGTCTCAGGTGACACAGGGAAACCACAGTACCTCGTAATGGCAGACTTCAATCTCTAATGTACCTGTGCCCCACTGTGTCCTGTTCATGGCCCACAGCCAGAGGTAACAACACGGGACCACTGCAATATTAAACTATCATGAGGCTATTATGTCTATCATCTAAAAACAGTTTTCTGTTCATTAGGCAATCAGCTGTGATGTAGGATATGACATTTGCACTAGTAAATTACATCAGGTTCATGACACCAGATTTTATCTGCCTCAGCTGGCTTCAAGTAGCCCTCATCTCCCAGTCTGTTTTGAAGCAGTGAATTTAAAAAGTTTTACATTTGTTTCCTTTTGCAAAATCCTCCAAATTCGTCAGAGCTCATACATACAAGAAACTACATCCATGCGAGAGAGTTGTATATATTATCTCCCAACAGTCCATGGCAACCCTAAGAGATTAGGTGAAGAAGTGAAATAAAATGTTAAATCCAAGTATAATAAAATAGAGAGTGTGTTGTGTCATTTCCTCCATTTGAGTCTGAGTGTGTCCTGGACACCCATATAGAAAATTCCCGATTCCTACAAAAAAAACCACCAGAGGTCAGGATTACATGCTTACTCTTTTTTTTAAATAGTGTAATCCACCAGCAGGGCTGCACCAAAGTGACCACTTCTGCTGATGCACAGAAGGATATACGCCAGCACAGGTCTTAGGCCGCACAGCACGTTCCTGATGCTGGCCAAACGCACAGTTTTAAAACAGCCCTTTCAGCCACCTCAGCTACTGGCAGGGGAATCTCTACTGACCCACAATTGGAAGACCCCTCATAGAACCCACTGCCAGAGCTGATCATCCAAACCCCAGCCAGGCACAGGAAGCTCCTCCAACTCAGAGCACAAAGAGATGTATGTGACTGTGAAGGCTGGCTAGCAAAGCGATGATCCTCAGAAACCACGAGGCTCATGGCTGCCCATATTCCATTTTATCCTCTGGAAGCAGCAAAGAGGAGTAAACAGAAGGTATTTTTAAACTGTATCTCACCTTGCAAGAGAAAAGAATGACATCATGAAATGCCAAGGTGTGAATTTTCATATTGTTCAGTATGTGACGGTAAAACTCTCCTCCCCTTGCAGTATCAGGTTTTGGCACACTAGCTATTCAGATGCTGTGATAGTGTAAAGCCCTGAAAGCAATGGCTACAGGCAGGTGAAGCTTCTGAATGAAAGAGACATGGTCTCAATCTAAGCAGCCCAGCTTATCCCAGGATTCAAGAACTGTGCTTGTTAAAGCATCATTCACACAGGACATGTTTGTAAGCCTCTCCTGCCCAATTTCTATACTGAAGCTCTTGCTAGCGCCCTGGACAGTATGAGCTGTCACAACGTACCAGAGGTTTTGTAAACCAGACATCTTTGGGGAGCTCCTGATACTCGCAAGCTGTGCCACCAGTCAACACCTTCATTTTGACTCCTACAGGTACCACATGAGATTTGTTGCACAGAGCCGAACCCAATCAGATTCCTCCAATGGGACAGTCCCCCCCCTCCTGCACACAGGACAAATCAGCCTCATTATCTTTCTTCCAAAGTTGTTTGGTTATGCATGCATATATCATGATCTGAAGTTCACTGGAGACAGACTTTATTAGATACAAAAATCCTGATAGTTCAGTACCTACATCTAGCTTTAAATATTGCCAGTCGCAGCTAATCTGCCAAATTTATCAGCTCTTTTACTGTCACTAAAACATTAGTGCAGTAAACATTTAATTCGATGTTTAATCTGTATTCTCTCTGCTTCATCTTAAAGTCATTTATTTCCTGATCTGTCCTCTGTGACTAATGAGAATAATTGGCCCCTGTCCTCTTTCTGTAACAGTCTTTTATGTATTTGCAGACAGATAGGGATCCACCCACAGTTGTCTTTTCTCCAGATTGAGCTTCCCTGGCTCTCTCGTCCTTTCTTTACAGGTCTTGTTTTCTCTGCTCTGTGATCATTGTCTTAATTCACTCCCGCACACTCCCCCCAGTCCTTTCCTCTCTTAGAAGTGCTGCCCTCAAACAGAACATAGATACCTAAACAGAGCTAAACCACATCTGTAAATAGATTCTAGACAGATCATTTCACTATTTTAAACAAACAAAGATTGTATACAGAGCTCACACATGGGCTGAACAGTGGGTTTGGAGGAGGATACTGGTAGCTAGACTGCTTCATTTCTTGATCCGCGGTTGAAAATCCAGACTGGAAATGTAGTAAGCAAGAACTGTTCCCATAACTAAATAGCTACATGCAGACAAAGTAGTGTAGGCTGACTGCTACCTTAAGAAGTAACTTAATAGTTTGTCACATGGACAGTCAATTGGAGGTGAGCTCCCACCTGCCCAACATGCCAGGGGTGTGCAGGAGTGACAGAATAATATCCCATGGATTATTCAGGCCAGATAACTTGGTGGCCCTGCACCTGTTTTAGTGGAGGAGCAATCAGCAGAGATAAGCCACCAAACATGAAGATCAAATTCACATTTTTCCCCTTAGAATGTTTCTTTCCTATAAATGTTTCAGCACAGCCATGCACGCCAAAGTTAATGATACTGTACATGCTTTGGGAATACAGAAACATCTTCAGTATTCAGAGCTGGCAACCTAACCTTTTACCTGAGCCACTTTCAGCTACTCTTCAGTTCTGAACCTTCCTTTGGGGATGGGGTTTGAGGTATAGGGAGTGATCCCTTTTACTTTGAGCCCATAACCACACTCTCATTCAAAATTCCTCTTTTTCCCCAGACGTTTAATCAATTCATCTATATTGATATGTATAGATTACATACATTGATATAAAACATGGTCTTCGATTGCTTGCCTTAGAAAGGGAAGAGAGCTACCCAGCATACTTTGCAGTCTACAAATACCAGCTGTATTAGGAGGAATGAGCTGGCAGTAGTCTCAGAACACATCCACTTTCACTCTTCACTTTTTTGGTGACTCTGAGTATAGAAAAAGAAGTACTTTTATTCTTCTCACATGAAGCATATTCAATGTATATGTAAAAATTTTAAAAAGAGAAGTCTGTCTCTTGTCCTGCCCAGAGTCAGTGTTCTCTTCCATTTCCAAGAAAACACTGAATAAAAGAAGTCTAGAGAAGTCTAAGTCAGCCATGGTTTGAATTGAATTTGAATTCCCACAGTTTGCACACTGCCTTGTGCCACACATTCATTTCTGAGTGCATAGAGAGGGGATTTTTTTCTCTGCAGTGACGTCAGGCACATGGAGATACACTGCTTGGTTTGCACAGGTCACCACCCTGCACTTGATCAACTTCTACACACACCAGTTCACACTCTCATGTACAATTCTAGCTGGAAGCTTGTGGTTTGCAGCTTAAGGAAGCAATGAGCTCCTGAACAATAAAGGGTGGGTGTGTTTGGATTTTTTTTTCCCCAACATGAAAGGTAGCTTTAACATTTAACCCAACCAGGTCAATGTCCTAGTTCTCAGGCACTTAGTACCATGCCACTAATTTTGCTAGAGCAAGCACCAGTCCATACCTGCCAGGAACCTTCTTTCCTGTCTTTAGATAAACAGAAAAGCAAGAAAGGTAGGTCAGAGGGATTGTGGAGCCCCCTTTGTGGTTGGAGAAATGGGTCTTTCAGTTCCCGTTACAAGGCACTTTGTGGAAGCAGAAACACAAAACTCGTAAGAAGGGACAAGGCAGTAGTAGATGGTGGATCATGCTTAGCTTCAAGTATCTTATTTTCCTCTGATTCCCCTTCCACGTATTTCAGTGCTCTGATATTCAAACTGCCAGTTCATCTTACGCAGGGAGGTACCCAAGGCAGCAGCAAGTCTGTCTGACTGCAGCAAAGCGACAATTAATAAGTTGACTCACTTTGGTGTAAAGAGTTCTTGTGGATGGGTGGACAGAGGACAGATCAGGGTAATAGCAGGTAAATCATCAGCCATGCTTCTCCCAGCCACCTGGTGCTTTTCTTTCAAGTGTAAATAAATATCAAAGAAAGCTAATCACAGAACTGCAGAAGAGTCAGGCAGGCCTAGAACCCTGATATCAGGCAGAGCGGATACTATGAGCATTCCATGGTGGATTAGGCAATCACAATATACCGAGCCATCTTGCTCAGAAAGATCATCTAGTCCATCTTTCCTATTAACTAATCCATTTCTTTGTGATAAATTACATGTTACGCAAAGAAAACCTTAAAAATTAAAAAAACCCTCTGCATGTTCTCCAGCTGCAAGGTAGCTGTCTTTCGCCACTGCCCACCAAACCACACTGCTTAGTAGAGTACGGGCAGAGTAGAGCTGTGGCCTCCCTAAAGGCCAAGAAGATTAAACCTCTAGAGACTAGTCCTCAAGTCTGGACTATCTCATAGGCAGATTTGTGCATCCAAAGGATGGGAATGTGGAACGGAGCCCATTCCAGATACAAGCAGTGCTATCTGTACAGTGCTCCCATCCACTTCCAGCATGGGGGAATGGAAAAACAGCACTGGGAACCAGATCCAGACCTCCCACATGGTACTGCAGAGACACTGGTTCCTGGTGCCAACCCAGGCCATGTGAGTCCAGTGTGGGAATCCAAGTGCAGCTCCACAGCTCTGGCACCAGAAGTGAGGTCCACCTGCCCACTTCCAAACCAAGCACAAGAAATGGCCCCAGCTGAGCTCCAACAGCAGATGAAATAAAAATTAATTTCCATTGCCTTTTCCCCCTGTAGGTTAGGGTTTGGGGATCAGGAGCTGATTCATAGGTTGATAGAGTTTTTATACAGGGACAGTTGATAATCCAAAATGAGGAGAAAACAAGTCAAAGGCTCAGTTACTCGATGAGGATGGCAGGTTGGGATTTTTGCCCCATTCTGTATTTTCCAGCTCTCCATGATCTCCTGTATGATGTTCTGGTATGCACAGGTGCAGTGTAGAGCTCAGCCAACAATCCTGAGCCTCTTGCCCAGAACAGGATGGCTGGGTGCCGCTGCTGACACCTTCCTTTGCTCAGCAAGGGTCTCACTGGCACAGGGGTCGCAAGAGACACCAGGACTGGCACAGGCTGAGGTGGCTGGTGCAGCAGGTGTGTGCCAACAGATCAGAGCCCAGGGTCCCTGGGAAGAGTAGTTGTGGCTTTGACCGTGCTTCTTTCCTTTTCCCTGCATAGGTCTGCCCCTGTGTAGCAATGGCTGAGCCAAAAGGAAGCTGAAGCAGATCTCACCACCCCCAGGCTGTTTCCTGACTCTTCCCTCAACCTATCCCATCCTATCCCAATCCTCTGAGACCTCCGCCCAGGACTAGAAGACAAGCTGGTGCGGTAAGGGACCAAAGAAAAGCAGGATATATGGAGGCGACGAGAGCTGCTGCTTTGGGGTGGCGTGGGTGAGAGCTTGAAAATCACCCACACCCACACCCACTTCCCCTCTTGCAGAGCACTCTGCACCCACGCACAAACTGCTGCTTGCTACAGAGTTGCAGCTGGGGCACACCAGGTCACTCGACACTGCAGGGTGCTGTGTCCCTGCTCTGCTCCCCAAGGCCTTGTGGCGTGGGACAGCACTAGCACCCCATGAGCCTGCGGTGTTGCATACCCAGCCCTCCCTGCCTGCCCTAGGAGCAGCTCAGGAGGGATCAGCTGCCTCCATACACTGCTTGCAAAGCCAGCGGTAGCTGTGCTTCATGGTGGGGAAAGCAATGTTAGTGGCCATCTCCTTTTGCCCATACTGGAGTTTACAGAGGTGGTGAGGAAAAGTCACAGGTAAAGGTGGCAGCAAGAGAGACTGGGCAGTAAAGAGGAGTGAGTATGCGGGCCTATGCTCCTGGCCCCCACGGCTGACTATCAAAGCTTGAAGACTCCTCCCCAAGTCCCACCTGCCCTGCTCCACCTCTACACGAACCTGGCCCCGGTTCTGGCTAGGAAGGGCTGTGGCAGGGATGCGGCACCCGCTCGGGCCGGGTGCCCTGCCGGCAGGGCTGGTGGCTGTGGCAGGCAGCGGGCAGGCAGGACTGGGCGCCGCTCTCCGGAGGAGCACGCAGCCTGGCTCCGCTGCCGAGGGCTGCCACCCTGGCCAGGCACCCGAGGAAACCTTCCCCTCTGCCGTCCGATGTGCCTGCAAAACCCAGAGTAGGGGGCAGAAGGGCAGGGTCTGAGCCCACCCTCCCCTTTCCGTGCATCCTCCCCGGGGCTTGTGCTTTTAGGGACTCTCAGGGGCAAGTGATGGCCGACGAAGGGGGCTAGAGTCCCCCACGCGTTCGGTGCTGGGGTCCTGGGTAGATCCGGGAGCTGCGAGGCCTGAGAAATTCCTTCGGAAAACGGGGAAAAGGCTCCCACACGCCCTCCTCCCCGCACAGGTAAACTTTCTACTCCCACTTGCGGCGAGGGAGGGAGAGCTCAGGCAGGGAGGATCCAGGCTCGGATAAACCCTGGGAAGCCTTAGATATTTATAGAAGCACAGCCAGAATATGTCAGGAAAGGTGGCTCTCAACCCCTTCACGCGGAACCGCTCCTGGTTCTTAACAACAGGCCGACAAAACCCCCTCAGAAATGTGGCAAGGAGCTACTGGAAGGATGCAGGCAAAGGAGGCGGTGGGAACGGCGCGCCCCCGCCTCGGCATGATCCGTTTGCCTCAAGGGCTAAGGGTGCCTCACGGCTGCCTCACCCTGCAGCAGGGCTGGAGGGTGACCCCCCCCTTCCTCCTCCCTCTGCCGTGGGGTGCGCCTCCCGCTGCTCTTGCCGCCCCCCGCCCACTGCCAGCCTTCCGCTCTGGAAGGGAGAGGCGGCTCGAGGGGAGCCTGGGCGGGGGGCTGGCGATGCGGGTAAGAGTGGTGGGGGTCCGCCCCCGGGGGGGCTGTGCAGCAGCTCACCCCCGCCTCTCCCGGCGTGGGGGCGCGCAGCCCCACGCGTGACGGGCGAAGCGGCGCGGCGGGCACGGGCTGAGGCTTAAAATAAACCCGAGACGTTCAACACCTTGTGCCCGGCGCTCCCGCACCCCCCGGCGGCTCCGCTGCCTTTGTCTTGCCACCATCTTACGGAAAGACTCACATGTCACGTTACGGTCGGGATGCACCGATATCTCTCGCGTATCTACAGCCGAGCGGCACGATAGCCATTTTGCATCCCTCTTGAGTGGGCTGGGGAAGGGGCTGCCTGCGTGGGGACACGGGGCACAAGACGCGGTGGATGGTGGGGGGTT